>JALHBU010000194.1:0-70454 GCA_024340005.1 Tolypocladium tropicale | reverse complement strand
GGGGGGGGGGAAGGGGGTGGGCAACGCACGGCGAGTGATATCTTGGGCCCTTGGACGCCGATCCAGTGCCCAAAGTGATGCCCCTCGAAGCCGCCTCGCACCATGTCCGCTCGCACGTTGCTGCTCAGGCACAGCTCAAGACACAAACCACGCCGCGCAATCTCGCGCTTAGTCTCGTCATCCTCCCAAATGACGTGACCCAGTCGTGCCGGGCTCCAACCTAGCAGCGTGTCCAGCTCCGCACGCGAGCCGCTGGACTCGGCCTCGGCGAAGTGGACCGTCACGCCCAGTCCGTGGGCCGGCGCCTGCATGAAGACGGGCGTGAAGAGCGAGACCTCGCCGCCCGGGAGGCTAGTCGGGTTGCCGCAGAGGTCCAGTCCGACGACGCCTTTGCCCTCGGCGCGAAGGCGCGACGCAAGGTCGAGGACGGACTGAGCCGTCGCGAGAGAGTGCCCTCGGTCGACGGAGAGGATCAGGCGCGTGTGCATCCGGTCGCCGTGTTCGGCCTCGAACTCGGCGATGGTGGCGAGCAGCAGCCGGATGTACTCCTCTGGCGACAGGTGGGCCGTCGCACGGGGGGTGGTGCGCAACTCCAGGTAGACGACGCCATCGCTCAGAAAGTGGTTGAGCACTGATGCCGTGGCGTGGCGGATGGAGACTTCATCAGTGAGGAGATTGTATATGTAGCTGCCGAATAGCGGGAAGAAGCTGCCATATTGCTCGTTAGTCGGTCACCATCTGTTTCTCATCTGCTTGCTGCCTATCCTCTTATATCGACCGAGCATCACTGGGTTCCATTGCTTGAGCGGGGAAAGGAGAGCCCTTACGCCTTGAGATTGTAATCGTGCTTATCCTCCGGCATGACCACCAGCGGGTCCTCCAGCTCCGTCTCGCCGGAGGCCTTCTTCAGGCGCCATATGTCGTGCAGAGTGCGCCGGGAGATGCTGCCCGAAAGATGGGCGTGCAACTGCGGTATAAGAATGGTTATCCAGGATTGGCCAGGGTACGGTCTGAAGGATTCGAGACAGGGGGATCTTGCACCCATGGAACATAGCATACCTCGATTTTAGGAAGAGCCACGAAATCCATCGTTGCCCTGAGACTCCTTCTTCTTCAGCATCGCACGCCGAGGAATGATGAGATCGAAGTTGATCAACCCAGCATGCACCTTTACCCTGGAGGCTGAATCAACTGACGTCTCCTTCACTATACGAAGTACGAGTGCAGAGTATGCACTATGCATACCCCACTGCCTGCTTGTGGGGGCCAACACAGGACTTGTATGTAGGGTATCTGTTAAATCAGGAATATCCTTTGGTCGCGCATAGTGCTCCTCCGACTCGGTCGGCATTCTTGGAAGGAGAACCTCCTATGAGCATATCAGGCTTTTGCTAACCACTGTCACGGACTTTAGGAAATGCGCGTCATTTTGGTCTGAGTCTAGTAGAGTTGACAAAATGTACGTGAGTTTATCTATCGTGGAGATGAACAATCGCAACAATTAAATGTATTGGTCCATGTCGTTGCATCCCCCGGAACCTGCAGCCTCGTCCGGATCCGCCGAGCCCATCCGCGCCGCGTTTCATCGAGTAAAGACCCAGCGATGACTGTCCATACCCGGCTATTGTACAAGAGGGCTGATGCCTAGCCCCAAATCACCACATGCTGCAAATGATGTCGTACACGTTACAGCTTTTCCCGTTGATACAATGGCCGCGTAGCCCGTTTACAAGGCCGGCTTGGCCTGGTTGTCGCCAAGTGCAGCTCCCACCTTCTCAGCCGTGCCCTCGGATCCAGCCGTCAGCAGCTCGCCTCCCGTCTGCCGCATGTTGTATTCTTGCTCCATGGCAGTGAGCTGTTGGTCCTCGGCAAAGGAGAGCGCGAAGGGGACGCCGAAGAACAGAGCCGAGGTGGTGATCACCCAAGCGCCCTTGCCGCTGAAGGACAAGACGCTCCAGGCCTTGCTGGAGATGTTGCTGACGTGGTTAGAGACCCAGCCTCTGGTGGTGGGAGGGATGATGTCGCGCAGAGCGTATAGTCGCTCGGCCAACGACTCGTTTGTGGGATCGAAATCGGACTCGTTGGAAATCTCAGAGTCTAGCAGGCCTTAGTGTGAGAATCTTAGCGATGCGTGGGAGTAGCTGCACAAACCAGTATCGGTGAAATCCTCCTCGTCAACGTCAGGGCCGACCTGGTTGGCCTGGAAGTGCTCGTCCTCGACCTCGGTAAGGGTGACCATTTTGGCGTTTGCGGGGGAATCGAGGGGGGAGAAGGGAAAGTTCGTTGGGTGGGCTCGTGCGGCGGCAAGTTGAGGAGCTAGATAGCGATGCGCAAGAAGCTTCCTCGAGCGGATGGGGGATGCAGATGCGGCGAAGTCGTCGCAAGAGGATATCGTGATTCGGAAAGTTGCCACAGCTAATTGGCTGACAAAGGAGTTAGGGGACGAGTGGAAGGCCAAAAAGCCGGTTTCTTGAAGCTATCCTGTCGATCGCAGACAGAACGAGAGTACAAAATCTCAGTTTTAGACCCGTGCTGGACCGTGTCGTCGTGTCGTCCTTGGCGGTCGTCGGGCTGTTGCAGCTGTGTCACGGTATGGCAGTCAAAATTTTTGGAGCTGGACGCAGCACCCAGATGGGTCTCGGGCTCCCGGGAGGTTTAGCCGAAGTAATTACAGCAGTCACGTGCCGTCGGTCTTAGTTTGGTGACTGGAGGACCTGGCTAGTTATCCGTCTGTCCTCAGCAACGTGAGCATCACATGGTGACTGATGACCTATTCAAAAACGAACTGCCAGCAGCAAAAGGCCATCTAGATGGAAGGCGATTGCGACTAGCAAGATGATTTGCAACAGTACGACTTCGTGAGCATTGGCTTTCCGGAAAGAGCGGGTCGCCAGCTTTCTGTTGGCGATTCCCTCCACGGGGAAGCAGTCCGTCCGACAGCGGCTCCAAAAAGCCTCAGCCGGCCTAGCCCCGGCGGCAAGATGGAGAATATCAATAGAGACACCCGCTGCAGACGGCATGGGACAGACAACGGGGAACCAACCTCGTTGGTTTCGGAATTGAAGCCACGGTACCAGTGTGTACTCGTACTCGTACGGGTACCTCCCGTGGACGCTGTGCAGAGCAATCGCAGTCGTGGCAGTGCTCTTGGTTCCAGCGGCACCGCAAAACTGGGGCCGCACGGTGCCGAGTCCAGGCACGCAAAAATAGCAGTCATTAGGTGTCGCAATTCTGGGGAGGACGGCTGGCCCGAAACAAGGGCCAGTTACGTGCGAGCAGGCCAGATGAGGTGCTCTGAGCCTTGCAAGCCGGAGACGGGTGGACGAATAAACTGGAACCTGAGTACGTAAGACAGAAGCCGAGCGTCCATTACGGATGAGCATCGTGACCTGTCCGCAGGGGTGTTGTTTGCCGTTGCGCAATGGCTAATAAGACAGAAACGATGGGGAAACCCTCTCTCGATTTCTGCCGTCCTCGTGATGCACTGCCGAAGCCCAGACTGGATCCCCCATTCCCCCCTTTCTTCGCCGCTGGGGGGAAGTGGGTTGGCCGGCAGGCGGGGGGCCAGGGGTTCGCTGGCGCGCGATTGAGTACGAGCAGGTAGGCACTCGTAATAGGGTACGAGTACGGAGTAGTAAGAATATTACCCGGGCATTCCAAGCATGCCGTACTCGAGTGTACTGGCGAGTAATTAGGCTTTATCGAGGGCAAGCTGGCGCAAGGTAAGTGAGGACGAGCGCGAGGGAGCCAATTGGCCGCAGAGAGCCGCACAATGGAGGAAAAAGGAAGGCCGGCAGGGAGAGGGTGTGCTGCTGGCGAAGCTGACGAGATATATCGCCAATCGGGCAACCCTGTGGTTGTCCTCGGCAGCGCCATGGGCTCCTGGATTGCCTGGCACCAGTTGGCGATGTTTGCGTGGTTTGGCGAGAGAGTTTAGCGGAGGGAGCGTAGCCTAACCCCACGCTCCGGCCTCAGCTCCTGGTACCTCGCATATACAAACCGTGGGCGCGTGATTGCAGTGGCTGGAGGTCGCGAAGCCATCGTTGGGGCCCATCAAGTAAAACGGGGGTAATGGAAACGGCGGGCTGAGAAAGCTGGGGGTAATGAAAACGTTGGCGACCTGGCTGGGACCCTCGGAGGACCCGGCCGACGGCTAGAGCGGGGCCCGCCAGGCCCGGTCGTCCCCAGTCTCAACGCCTGCGCAGCGCGAGGAACTGGCCTGCTGCTCCTCCGACGGGCCCCGGAGGCGGAGCCCGTTCCGAATCGCTCCCCTGGCTCTACGGCCTCGCCTGGCGACAGCTCCCAGCGGCAGACACGGCGCCCGGCGCTCACGCAGGCCCGCTCCTGTTGCAGATTGGACGACTCGGCCGCCCTCGACGCGTCTGGGCCAGGCACCGTCACGTCCCGTGGACAAGTGTTCACGTGCCCCGGTTGCGACTCCTGGGGAACGCGGCGTCGCTCGCCCGCGGGGCGCACTGGAATCCGCATCGTGCATCCCGGCGTCCGCGCCGCCCGCCGCCGACGCCCCCGCGTTGTCTTACCCGCGTCAAGGTCGTCCGCTGACGGGTAAATGCAGCAGCTAGTCAGTTACGGGGCAATTCGTTTGCTAATAGAGGCATCGACCAGAAGGAAGAAGCGACACTGCTGACCCTGACGTGCAGGTTGAGTGTGTAAACGGGGTGTGAAGGGCGTTTCCGCATGCAGCAGCTTCCTGGTAATCCCGAACGACAGACGGCCCGCGAGCCGCGGGATGCTGCCGAAGAGGCGGTAAAGGAAGACAAAGCAACCGCAGCAATGGCTGAAACCGTAGGGATCAACTCTGCGAGCATTCGACGTCTGCCGTGATAATACACGGAGCAGGTAGTCGCGAGGTATACGGCGTACGGACGCGAGCATGGGTGTGGGCTTGGCCGCATGGCCGACTGCATGGCTGCACAAGCACCGTGCGAAAGGCGCCGCGACGTTGACGCTGGCTCAACCGGGCATCGCCTTTCGAATGCCCTCCGCATTGAGGCAAAGCCTCGAGATGCCCGATGGCCACGGTGGCACGCGTTGGCTTGCCGTCTCGCCCTTGCGCTGCCGCGATCGCGTAGCCGGGCATGCAAGTGGCCGGGGCCCCGGCGCCGCACCGAGCCCCGGGGCCTCCCATGCCCGCTGCCGCACTGTGTCAAACATTGCTCGGATATGCTGGGCCGAGAAATAGATTGAATGTACTATATCGACGAGCCATCGAAGCAGCAGGATCGCAACTTGGCAGGAACGCACGCACGTCGACGTAACACGACGCATGCTGGGACCGAGTCGAGCAGGCTCGCGATGCACTGCAACCTGCCGCCAACGGGCCAACGGCGCACCTGTCCATTGGTCGATGGGCTGCCGCAATGTCACAGCCCACGGGAGGCTGGGGGACGGGGGAGCAAGCCCGCGAGCGAGCCAGCAAGCGAGCAAGCCACCGGCATCGTTGGCAAGACCTGGGGCAGCCGGGGAGCGGGATCGACAAAGCTGGGGGACTGGGACGGAGGCGGGTAGCCACACGAGAGTCGACGAATTCTTGACACCTCAGCGAGAAATCTCTGATCAGTCTGCTGATGCCTCGCAAGGCCGGCCGGCGCAAGCCAACCGTCGACCAACGATTCCGGGGGGTGGGCGTGGGGACCGATCGGGCTAGCTCGACCCCATGATGCCCCAGCGCCCCAGCGAGGCTCAAAGAACAGCACCAGAAGCGCGAAGAAGGCGAGGAAAATCTTGCACAGCCAAGAGAGCCTCGAATAGCCGGCCCATCAGAAGCGGAGCTGGCGCCGCCGCCGGCGTGCGCAAGGCCAGTGCCTGCCCACCCCCCTCCCCTCCGCCGCCCCCCTCCTCTCCACAGCCGGAAGCGCTGGAGGCCAGTGGAAGCAGGCCGCTGGAGGCGGCCGACTCGAGCCCTGTGGGAGGCACCCAGCGCCTTGGCGGATGCGCTGCAGGGTGCGTGTTCCGGGGGACTCGACGACTCGTGCCTGACACCTGGCGGCCAGGTACCAGGCGTCCGGGCCACACACCTACTGCCCCTTGCGGCCTAGCGACCTGCTGGTATTTGGTAATACGCCGGGCGCTTCTGGGGCGCCACTGGGGCGAGAGGCGAGTTATTGAGGTCATGATCACGATCGTATGGGCTCTTTTCTCCAGAGAGTCCCCGCAGCGCTTTCTTGTGTGCTCGAGCGGCCGTATGGCGAGCGCTGGGCGCGGGAGACGGGAGACGAGGCCGGGGCGCGGAGGGGAAGAGAGTGAGAGAGTGAGAGAGAGAGAGAGAGCCTACTCGCACTCGTACACATTCACGTCCGCAAGTGCCTGGCGCCGGCCATGGGATTTCGCAGGTGTGGACCGCGGGGTTTCAGCGGTGACGGGCAGTACAAACGGACCTCGACAGGTCAGTCGGCTGCGTGCCCGGACGTCACTCGAGGTAGAGCCAGGCGCAGCCCGGGCCAAGGCTTGACCCCTCCGGTACAAAGGCGACGGCGTGTCGAGCCTTCTGGGCCCCTCCGCTTCGCTGGGCCCACCCCACGAGGGGCGGCAGGTACGAGGCGTGTACTTGCTGGGGAAGCTGCCTTGTACTTGTGCCGTACCATACCGTACCCGTTGCCATGCAAAGGATCTTTTCTGGGGGCATGATGCAAAAAGGCCAGCTTGGTTTTGCCGTGTCGTCGTCGCTTGTGTCAGGAGCAAAATATACTTAAGGGTAGCGTCGCCGTCCGGCGTTTGCCTCTAGTCGCCTTGGTTGATCGATGACCCCATCGCCAACAACCCACCATCAAGAAGCCCGACATCACCACGGCTGAGAGCTGGGCATTCCCTCAACCCTTTCTCCTCTCCCCCCTTCTGCCAATCGGCGCCCTCTCCATCCTATCTCGCCCCTGCTGCTGTTCTGAGACACACGTCTCTTCCTCTGACGCCGCCCTCCTGCTCCTTATCTGACCCTGAGCTCTCCTGTTCGCGATACCGCGTCTTCCAGGTACGTGCGTTTCTTGTCGTCGGCGGCCGTCCACCGCCCGGACCCTGTGCGGCCTGCCCCCTCCATGCACCGCGAGCCATTTTCGGCGCAGGCATGGCGGCGGCGGCGGTGGCTCGGCTTTGCAACCGGTGCGCCGGAATAGGTCGTGGACGATTTGGGCTGTGCCGAGCCGTGCTGACCGCGAGCAACAGCCGCAGCGTCACGGACATTGCCGAGCCTTGAGCCTTCAATTGCCTCTCCGTCAAGTTTTGGCATCTCTTATCTCTCGTCGCCGAGCGCTCCCTGAGTTGCATCATCTGGCGTTCTCCTGCAGCCCTCTGCGACTGTTATCTGCCCCGCCAACTGCCCCGCCAACCCGACAGCCGCATTCCGACCTGCATTGCAGCGATCCCCGGCTTGAGCTACGCGCAGGCATCCAATTCGCCAGTAAATCAGTCTCTCGACAGGCTGACAGAGATTCTTGTCCGATCTGACTGAGTCAATTGGTCAATAAGTCATATCTTCCGTACCGGAAAGAAGCTAGGTGAGTGGAATTGGACCTTTGTTCTTATCGCACGCCCTGGTCCGGTCGCGAGCGACAGACGTGCTTCGCCCTGTCCGCCTATGCCAGGACCCTGAGTTGGTCGTCCACCAGATGATGGCTGTGTCCTGCGCCGTTGATCAGGGGCTCGATCTTGTCAGCGCCGTCCCCTGTTGCCGTCCCGCACCTCTCCTCACCCTTTCCCAGCGCCATGGCACCTAGGGTCCCCGTTCCTCACTTACACGTGGCTTGGCTGTTTTGTTCCGTTGCCGTGTATGGCGCGGTCCTGCTTCGTATAAAACGAGACCCGGCGAGTTTTGGAACCTGCTGGCTTCATTGCCGGGCTCGCTGTACTGCAGGGCCCCGACCTTTCTATAATCCATGCCTCATCCTCATCATCGTCGAACTTGGACATCATGCTAGTTGTGGAAACTCAGAGGGCTAACCTTCCGCCGCTGGACAGGTTTCCAGACTATATCGATCCTTTCGAGTCAACAGAAGAGCCGCCCATCATGTCTTCAGCACTTCCCAAGCCAAAGGCCTTGGCCAATATCCAGTCCGAGGAGTCCAGCCGCGGACCTTCACCACAGCCTACGCACTTCAGCGTCCCGCTCATGTCCCATTCTAACGGAAATGGAAACCGGACCCTGCGGTCAGCAACGGTTGGCTATGTTGCCCCCGAATTCGCGGGCAAGCTCGAGCAAATGAAGACCGGTATGTGGGCCGGGCAATGCCTCTAAGCCGTCCGAGAGACGCAACTGACATGCCATGTTACTATAGTCAAGGATATCATTGTGCAGGCCGGATGGATTCCCGAGACGCTCGTCGAGGACCAGATCCGCTGGTTCTACGAGCAGCTGGGCATCGATGACGCCTACTTCCGCATTGAGTCTCCGGACGTCATTGCCAGCCAGATCACCTCTCTCTTCGCCGCCAAGGTCGCGGCCTACTCCAGGGAGGACAAGCGGGAAGAGATTCGCCTGGATATGGAGGCGAATGACCACGCCATCTACATCGACACCAGCGAACCTGGCAAGGGCCACGTCGGTGGTCCCAGATATGAGTCGCGCCTCGAGGCCAAGTACCTTGACCACCAAGGCAAGACCAAGTACCGCGTTGAGACCTTCCGGTCACCGGCCGTCATTGGCGCCAGCCCTTCCTCCAAGGCCACTCTCCGTTGCTACTTCGTCTACCAGTGCCAGTTCCAGCAGAGCCCGGAGGAGACGGATCCTAAGGAGACCAACATCGAGCTCATTTCCGACAGCGGCTTCTGGCAAAAGGCCACGGATAACACCAAGCAAATCTACCAGGAGATTATCGAGCTGGCCGTTAACCGGGCTGGCCCGGTGATTGAGATCTTCGACATTGAGGGCGTGGCCGAGAAGCGCCTGGTCGTCGCCTTCCGCACTCGCACGGCCCGGGGCATGTTCTCTGCCCTCAGCGATCTTTACCACTACTACGGCGTCACCAGCTCCAGGAAGTATGTGGAGCAGTTCTCTAACGGTATCACCGTCATGAGTATCTACCTCAAGCCCGCACACCCCTCGGAGGGTTACTTCCCCCCCATCGAGGAGTCCATCCACCAGATCACCAAGGAGATCTCGCTCCTTTACTGCTTGCCCCAGAACAAGTTCCACAACCTTTTCGCCGTCGGCGACCTGAGCCTTCAGGAAGCTGTCTATGCCCACTCTGCGTGGGTCTTCGTCCAGCACTTCCTCAACCGCCTTGGACCCGAGTACGCATCGCTGTCTGAGATTCTGAGCTCTACCGACACTGCCCAGGCCGCCCTTCTGTCGAAGCTGAAGCGACGATTGCGCACCGAGACGTTCACCCCTGACTACATCCTGGAGATCATTCAGAATTACCCCAAACTTGTCAGGTCGCTGTATGCCTCGTTTGCCAACGTCCATCTTGGCGGCGGAGCCGACCTGGACCAGCGCGCCTTGGCACCCACCCCCGTGGTTGAAGTGCTGTCGGATGCCAAGCTCCAGGAGACCATCTCCAAGACCGTGTCCAACGAGCACGACGAGATGGTCATGACCGCGTTCAGGGTGTTCAACAATGCGATCCTCAAGACCAACTACTTCACTCCCACCAAGGTTGCCCTCAGCTTCCGCTTGGACCCCTCCTTCTTGCCCGAGGTTGAGTACCCCCGCCGACTCTACGGCATGTTCCTTGTTATTGGTGCCGAGTCCCGCGGATTCCACCTTCGCTTCCGAGACATCTCTCGCGGTGGCATCCGCATCGTCAAGTCCCGGAGCAAGGAGGCTTACGGCATTAACGCGCGCAACCTGTTCGACGAGAACTACGGCCTGGCCAGCACTCAGCAGCGCAAGAACAAGGATATCCCCGAGGGCGGCTCCAAGGGTGTCATTCTCCTGGACCCCAAGCAGCAGGACAAGGCCCAGGAAGCATTCGAGAAGTATATTGACAGTATCCTGGACCTCCTCCTGCCCGCTGCCAGCCCGGGCATCAAGAACAAGCTCGTGGACCTTTACGGCAAGGAGGAGATCCTCTTCATGGGCCCGGATGAGAACACCGCCGATCTGGTGGACTGGGCCACGGAGCATGCCAGAGCCCGTGGAGCGCCTTGGTGGAAGTCTTTCTTCACCGGCAAGTCGCAGAAGCTGGGCGGCATTCCCCACGACAAGTACGGCATGACCACCCTGTCGGTGCGCGAATATGTCAAGGGCATCTACAGGAAGCTCCAGCTTGACCCCTCCACGGTTCGCAAGATGCAGACTGGCGGCCCCGACGGCGATCTGGGCAGCAACGAAATCCTGCTCGGTAACGAGAAGTGGACGGCCATTGTTGATGGCTCGGGCGTCCTGGCGGACCCCAACGGCCTTGACAAGGACGAGCTGCTTCGCCTGGCCAAGAAGCGTGCCATGATCAGCGAGTATGACATGTCCAAGGTTTCCAAGGACGGTTACCGAATCCTCTGCGACGACAACAACATCACTCTTCCCAGCGGTGAGGTGGTTACCAACGGTACCTCGTTCCGTAACACGTACCACCTGCGCGACACCGGCATGACGGACGCCTTTGTGCCGTGCGGTGGTCGCCCGGAGTCGATTGACCTCATCTCGGTCAACAGGCTGATCAAGGACGGCAAGACGACGATTCCTTACATCGTCGAGGGCGCCAACTTGTTCATCACCCAGGATGCCAAGCTGCGTCTTGAGGCTGCCGGGTGCATCCTGTACAAGGACGCTTCGGCGAACAAGGGCGGTGTGACGTCGTCGTCGCTCGAGGTTCTGGCTTCGCTGTCGTTCGACGATGCAGGCTTCGTCGAGAACATGTGCGTAGACGCGAAGACTGGCGAGGCGCCGCAGTTCTACAACGACTACGTCCGCGAGGTTCAGGCTAAGATTCAGGAAAACGCCCGGCTCGAGTTCGAGGCCATCTGGCGCGAGCATGAGGCCACGGGCACCCCGCGGTCCATTCTGTCGGACAAGCTCTCCATTGCCATCACTGACCTGGACGAGGAGCTCCAGAAGTCGGACCTGTGGACCAACCAGACTATCCGATATGCCGTGCTCGGTGACGCGCTCCCGAAGCTGCTGTTGGAGAAGATTGGACTGGACACCATCATTTCTCGTGTGCCCGACACCTACCTGAGAAGCATCTTTGGCAGCTACCTCGCCAGCCGATTCGTCTACGAGTTCGGCAGCGAGCCGTCCCAGTTTGCGTTCTTCGACTTGTAAGTAAACCCAAGGATGATGAAGGATCGTGGCAAGTGACTAACAATCAAATAGCATGTCGAAGCGAATGGCCAAGATCTCGGGAAAGGCCGACGGATCTGAGCAGATCCGGAGGATGTCCGTGAGCGGCGGCTCTGGGCTGTGAAGTAGCCTTGTAGGAGATGGAAAGTGATTGGACCCGGTGTTTTTCAGCATGACGCGGATGCATAGATGCTTCCGCCGTTCGTTCCTTGAATTGGCCTAGGCTTTGAACTAGGCCCACGACTTTTTACAGCATCAACCGGCCAGGAGGCTGGTAGCATTGGTTATTGGACTTGCTTTTCAGTTTTGCATACGGTGACAGGGACGGGGTTGGACAGGGCAAAGAAAAAGAGAACAACGATTTCAAAAGCAGAAGCCTAGAGGCAATATTTTGGCTACATAAGAGGCATTAATAGCATCAAGTTACAACTTCAAAGTTTTTATGGATGGCTGAGCCTCGTGCGCCAGAGTCATTGGGGGCGAGAAGCCATGAATCTGCGCCAGCAAGATTAAGACTATGAACGTGGCACCCCGGCACAATCGCAGCCAAAGCCCCAAGTTGGGGGGCCCGGTAAAGGTTGGAAGAGAAGGGTGCCAAGGACGTGTTTGCGCGTGAGGTGCGTCTCAGAACTGCAGCACTGGTAAACAGCAAAACACGCCCGTCCTCGGTGCGATTGATGGGTTATGTATGCTGTCTGTGTTGCGCGTCACACGGCCAGCAATCGGGCTGCTGGGAGTAGGTCGGGTGTAAAGGCCCATAGCTCATCGCGAATTGGCTTTTGCCATGTGGGACACGCTGCTGGGCGATGAGAAGCGCGGCGATGGGGAGACGTGACGTGTCCGTGATGCTCTGCTTACCCCGGCTTCTCTGGGACGGGCATGAATCACCATCATCGATCGACCTGTACGTGCACGTGAAACTCTGCGACGACGGCCACCACGTCCCGGCCGGGGGGGGGCAGCAAAGAGAGAAACGGCAAGGACAGTAGATCTGCCACGGCAGCAAAGGATGCACAGCAGCCGCAAGCAGAGGCCTAGGCGCACGAAGTAGAAGGCGGCGTCTGGTTGTACGGTCTGTAGCCATGTTTCTTGGGGGTTTTGCGTCTAAAACACTCGCACAGCTATCCGCAGCCCATGGCCCCTTTCTCAAACAGCCTTGGCCCCACCTCCCACCCGTCTCCTTGGGCGCCCCCCCTTTGTGGAGCTCCCCCCTTGACTCGGCCGATTGATTCCCCTGCCTCCGCTACGGCTGCAGCTGCGGCTGTCTTTGTGCTGCTGCCGTTGCTGATGCTGCTGCTGCCGCCGCCGCCGCGCATGGAGAACAAGAGACCGAATCCAATCCACCCCGTACAAGCGAGCATTTGCAGTGCGCGACGACTGCCGGCCGAGGCGCAGACGCAGACGCAAGCGACCGACCCGCGGGCGGCAGTCAGCCGAGCCAAGTCGTCTTCTCTCTTCCCTCTCGCGAGGCAGAAGCCCACGGTTCTGTCGACCTCACGAGGAATATCCGCGGCCTGGGCGAGCCCGGCCTGTCTTCGCACAGAGTGGGACGACGAGGAGCATCGAGACGACCGACGACGAGACGCAGAAGCCGACCAAAGGCAACGGCCGCTTGCTTGATCCCCGCGCCGCGAACCTGCCGGCAAAAAGTTCACCGTCGCAATGACGAGACCTACCATTGTTCGAGCCGGTACGGCCCTATCCTCCGCCTCGTCCTCCTCACGCTTCTCTCTTGACTGCTACTGCGCTTCTACACTCCCTCCCTGCTCATAGCCCTGCCCGACGAGTTGTTTGCTGCAGCCTACCTTTGCCCCGGTGTCAGCCACCATGCTCCTCCACAATCCTGGAATCGTCGCCCAACTGGCCCAAGTCAACCAGCCCACCTCGCTTCAGTTTTTCTTTTTGCTGCCTTTTCAGGGCTTCTAGTCAGTATATGAGCTTCGGCTAACGCCAATTTCTTCCTTCCACAGACACGATCGACTTGCAAGACCATAGCGCACCGTCGGCACAGGACCACCAGAGCCATCAGCACCTACCCGAGCCCACCCAGGGCGGCTCCGTCGCACCCCTTGCTCCTCACCAGGCCGAAACCCTCCGCGAGGTGGCTCACGAGACCGCCGCCGAGGAGGTCCGCAGTCCCCGGGTCTCGTGGACACGGGCCAAGGGCGGTGAGGCTGGAGCTGCTCTGCAGCCCTACGCCGGCGACGGCGACGACGACTTGTCTGGAGACCACGCCGGGTCTCCCAACGACTCCGACATGTACCACCACGATCGCCAACAGCAGCACCAGGAAGATGCACTGGCCGTAGCCCAGAATGGCGGCATCTCGTCGTCTGATGAGGGGGACCTCGACGGCGATGGTGATACCGACCCAGAAGACGATATCATGGACAAGATATCAAGTTCACCCTCTATTGAAGATGGTGGGTGCAACCCGGTTGTCATGCCCAAAGCGTGGCCGCGACGCCAGTCTTCCCTTCCATCCTTTCTGCGAGACCCTGGCCCAGCTACGAGAGCTCCCAGTCCTGGCCAGGGCATCCCTTCAAAGTCTGGCTCCGCCGGGGTCTCTCTCTCTACCTCCATAACAAGTGTGCATCAGCAAGAGATGAAGATCAAACCTGCCAAGTGGCAATACAGCCGTCATCTTCCTCGCGGTGGGCACGCCGGTTGGCACAGTGTCGATTTTGACGTTTGCTACGAATGGCTACACGGTGGACGCGGCGCCAGTACAGCCAGGAGCTACTGTGACCTTGTCGAAGGAGCACTGCGCCATCACCATATGCAGTATGGTACATCAGAGGGATAGAGAACCTCGCCGATGACCACTGAACTCGATGCGCGAAACAGCTGGCTGTCCATGAAGCCGGGCCTGCCCGCTGAAGAGAGCGGTGCCGGGGTACAATTGGCCAGATGTGCAGCCTTTAACGGCGAGAGCTCTGGCGCCTACGATTCACTGGGCTTGCCGCTCGCGTTGGCTTGTCAACCACCGCCCGAGGAAGATGATGGCACCAATCATTCCCTTTCAGAAGCGTTGCATTTTGTCGAACCTACTTTGATGAGCGAGCGCTTACAGGCTGCAGAGGACATCGACTTCGAGTTCGTTTACGCGCTCCACACGTTTGTGGCTACGGTTGAAGGCCAGGCGAACGCGACCAAGGGTGATACTATGGTGCTGCTGGATGATAGCAACAGCTATTGGTGGCTGGTTCGAGTGGTCAAGGATAGCAGCATTGGTGAGTTACAAGTGCCCGGCTTCTTCCGCATGTGCATGTTTTATTAACGGAGCTTAACGCAGGATACCTACCCGCTGAGCACATCGAGACGCCGACGGAGAGACTGGCACGCTTGAATAAGCACAGGAATATTGATGTGAGTGCAACAGGTGAGGTGCTGGAGAGACACGGGCTAAGACGACACAGCTATCTGCCACGATGCTCGGCGACCAGGCGGCGAAGCAAAAGAACTCGTTCAAGGGCATCCGCAGGAGGCGGAAGACAGTCACTTTTGCGGACCCGACTTATGTTGATTACTCGGATTTCGATTATTCTACCGACGAAGAGGATGTTGAGGAACTGTTTGGATCTGGCCAGCAACAACAAGGCCCTCAGAAGCAAGACTCGCAGAAGAACGCCGCGAAGACATCGAACTCGAACGAGGAAGAACCAACAGACGAAAGCGCCAAAGTTGAACCTCTGAAGACGCGGGCGACTAGCCAGGACCCTGTGGCTGAGCCAACTCAACTCGAGGCCACAGACCAGGAAGAGGCCAGAGGCAGCGAAGAGCTCGTTGAAAACAAACCCGACGGTATCAGCAGATCACGAAATGGAACTGTCAGGAACACAGATTCCTTCTTCAAGGATGAGAGCGTCGAGACCAAGAAGATCACGCTTACTCCAAACCTGTTGCGAGACGACAACACGCCCCGGGAGTCGACAGAATCCGCGAACAGGGAGTTCAAGTCAAGAACCAGCTTGGACAAGCTGGATAAGGAGCTCGTGTCGGACAAGGAGAGGAAGAAAGGAAAGGAGAAGGACAAAAAGGACAAGGACAAGAAGCCAAGTGCCATCCGAAGCTTCTTCTCGAGAAAGGACAAGAAGAAGGCAGCTGAGGACGATGACGAGTCATTTGGCAAACGTTCCATGGACATGATGTCGGAATCGCGAGACAGCGAGGATCGTGCGGCGGACGCGGACGGGTCAGTCTCTGCAGACAAGCCTGCCGTTGCCCAACGAAGCCCTGGCAAGCTGCAGAAGCCAGCAAAGGGGAATGGCGGCTCAGCGCAGAGGTCTGTTGAGCTCTCATCTTACCTGGCCGAGAACCGCAACAACGACATTTCGAACATGCCGCCCTCGTCAATGCGGATCGTCGAGTCAGGTGTGCAAGAGGCGCAGCCCGATGTACGGCAGACGCGCAGTGCGACGCGTGAGCGGTCTTCCTCGGCTGCTGCCCAACGAGAGGAAAAGAAGCCCGTCATTACCAAGACCATGCAAACGCTTGGCGCGAGCACTGGCCAAGACTCCAATCCACGGAAGACTGTCAAAGCGAAGACACGCATGGAACTTGATGCGTCGGACAGCTCCGAAGTGGACGAGCCCGTCGCGGACCGCGACCCGCAGACCCCTCACGAGCCTTCAGCTCCCGAGCAAACCGGCGAGGGCAAACCGTCTTCGCGACCCCAGTTGTCTGGCGCGTCTCCAGTTGGCTACGAGACAGTGTCAGCAACAGATGACGATAAGGCCGACATTTCACAACATCCGCAACAGAACCCAACGGAGCGAGCCAATACACCAGCGACCCAAGCAACTTCTCTCAAGGATGCCAATCTACCAGCACTCGTTGTCGATGCATCGTCGCCAGAAGGCATTTCGCCGGAGCAATCTCCATCATCCGACCAGATCCAGATCATGCCTGATGGCCATGGGCGGGGAAGCTCAGCCAGCAAGGAGTCAACTTGGGACGACACCAAGTTGCGGGCCTTTTTCGATGAGCCTGATCACGTCCGTGACCTGTTGGCTGTGGTGTATGACAAGAGCAACGTGGAGCCTGCCGGCAGCGATCATCCAATCGTCGGAGGGCTGTTCCGGGAGCAGAATGCCAAGCTGGCCGAGATAACAACGGTAAGGGTGCTCCGACGGCAGAGCCATACTTGAAGAGGAGCAACGCTGATCAGTATTTATCAACAGCAACTTGACAATATGCTTGGAGACTGGTTGGCGAGGAAACAGCGTCTCCGTGCCACAGCATAACGCGGGACGTTGCATCACCGTCGACGGTGACGAAGAGAGCATCTCAGTGAGTAGATCCCGGGCTTGCCCGAGATCACGCTCACTACCACTCTGCATCGCATATACTTTGCCTCATTCGTAGCGCCTGTTCTCGGCATTGGAGCAAGTACAAGGGCGTCAGGATACGCGCACCAAGGACGTGCGGATTCTCTTCTGTTGACCATTTTGTTTTCTGTTGTTGGCACGCCGATATGAGACACAACGCACACGCGCGTACGAATTTTGGAAAGGGAATACCCATGAAGACGGCGGAGCCCATGGCCGAGGGCAACCGGGAGGCGTCCCGGCCGGTCAGGCTCACGCCGGCTTATTTGATTTTAGCTTCCTGTTCTTCGTTTGTTCTTCCTCCCATCATCGCTGCCCTTTGCATTCCTCGCCGGGGCAGTTTGAACATGTTTCGTCTTCTTCAGCTCTCATGTGCTTGCTTTTTATTTCTTTTTCACGACTCAGGACGTTACGGGTTGCGGGTTGAAGCTGGAAAAGGGGGCTTCTCATACCTGTGCGAAAGCGGACAGACAGCATGTGTTGCAGGCAGGGGGTGGGGGGCGAGGGATGAAGATGTAGGACGGCGTATATCTGCCTGGCTTGTATAGTAGTGTATTGCCTACCAGACAGCGACGTTCAGAACATCAAGAGATCAAGATGACCGCAGAGAACCTTGAGAGGGGTTTCGGTGCCGTACTTTGCTGTGAAGGCCTCTGTTCTGTTGGGGCGTCCGTTTGTCCATTTTTCGTCAAGCGTCGTGTCGTATGGTCAGCAGAACAAGACGATCATGACAGGGGCCAGATAGAATCCAGGCAGGACGCTACTCGCGGCCAATATGGACGGAGCGGCCGGTGGCGATGCTCGATCGTGCTGCGATGCACTCGCATGGATCCTCAACAACATTCACGTCCGACTCTTGACGAATTCAGTCACAATTGTTGGACAAATGTGCACGGGCTGGCAGGCCCCCCCTGTGTCGTTCATCGGTGCGTCATATTTCCTCTCTAGCAGTCGACAAATACATGCCAAAGCAGGATGTTCCGCGCCCCAAGTGTAGCAACGTTAATGCAACGCAGACCCCATTCCGATGCAACCGTAAAGCAGCCCAGAACCGAACTTTCCCACAAACCCTTTTACACCTCGGTCGTAACCTTCGCCTTGGAGTTCGTGACCTTGACTCCTAGTTGCTTCGCGCGGGTGATGATGTCAATTCGCTTCCTGGAGGAAACGTTGTGGGCGATCCTGTTGGGAGAGGCTCATGTTAGCAACTGGTCGCGGCGGAACAAATCGACGGGCGGGTTCTCCGGATTGGACTCTGCCGCCCCTGGGGTCACGTACTCGGCGGCGTAGGTTCGGTTGTGCATCATCAGCAGCTCAACGTCCTTGACGTTGCTGACGAGGAAAGCCTTGTGGCCCGAGGGCATCATGAAGCGGGTCTTCTTGTTGGAGCCATAGCCGATCTGATCCATCGCTAGTCAGCGTCTCTGTCCCGGGGCCAAGTCGTCGGCTTGAGCTGGGGCGCTGAAGTCCAACGGCGAATCGCCCAAGACCGCAGCGCCCAGCGTCCACCCATCAGATTCTTCACGTACCGAGGGCATGGGGGTGTTGCCACGGAAGCGTCTCCGGACCCGGTTGTCGATACCCTTGGGCTTGCGCCAGCTGGCAGCGACGCGCATAAACCGGTCACTCTGGTGACGGTTGAAGCGCAGCGTGCCTATTTCAAACCAGTCAGCACCCCGATTCTAGGAGCTGCAAATCGTCCGCCATTCCTCCCGCTGCAACACACGACTCGAGCGTCCGTATCGTCGGTATCGTTGCATCGTCGAAGTCGAGCGGGACGGAGGTCGATTGGGGACTTGGGAGGCACCAAGGTACGTACGCTTCTTCACGATAGGGACGTGCTTCTTTGCGGAAACCATCTGGACGGGATGTCAGCATGACAATTGCTCGAGACGATTCGGGGTCCTGCAGCACATGTGCCTTACCTTGACGGCGGTTACGGCTGGGTCTGATGGCTGTAAAGGTTGGCCGGCGTGATGTTCACTCGGGGCGAAATTTTGGCGGATGCCACAAGCAAACGCTAAGTCGAAGGGTTTAGGGCTGCAGTCACGTGGGCCAGGATTTTTGTGCGCAGCGCCGGGGTCGCGGCACCCTTACCGGGGCCGCCCAAAGCAGGCTAGCGCCGCGCGGAGGGCACAAACCCTCTCTCGGCGAAAAAATCCGCCCCGGGCCAGCGTCAGACAGACACCCAGGGCGCGCCAACTCCATCACGACCGACCGACCTGCTCGAGAGCTGCAAGCGTTCTTTTGCAACACCAAGACAATCAGCAACCATGTCGTCGACGACGCAGAGCGTGCAATGCTTCGGCAAGAAGAGGACGGCCACTGCCGTCGCCCACTGCAAGGTGCGTCAAGAGCGCCTCCCTCCCCGCTGCCATCGCAGCTCCGATGGCTTCGAAATCGAACGTATGTCGACGGGCGGCTGACACGATATCTACTTAGGCTGGCCGTGGTCTGATCAAGGTCAACGGACGTCCCCTCTCGCTGGTCCAGCCCGAGATCCTGCGCTTCAAGGTACGGATTTGAATATTTCCCTTGCGGCTCTCTCGAGACATCCCCCCGCCTGCCCACCTCGCATCGTCTCCGCCAAAAATCACAATGTCGTCGAAGCGAAATAGCGATTGCGAAAAAGACTTTGTGTGGCTGGCAGGATGCGGGAGTGCTTGATTGTCCGTGTCGTCTCGGGGAACACAGGTTTGCTGAAACTCGTCTGTTCAGGTCTACGAGCCCCTCCTGGTTGTCGGTCTTGACAAGTTCGCCAACGTCGACATCCGCGTCCGCGTCACCGGTGGTGGCCACACCTCCCAGATCTACGCCATCCGTCAAGCCATCGCCAAGTCCCTCATCGCCTACTACCAGAAGTACGTCGACGAGCACTCCAAGAACATGCTCAAGCAGGCCCTCGTCCAGTTCGACCGCACCCTGCTCGTCGCCGACAACCGCCGCTGCGAGCCCAAGAAGTTCGGTGGTCCCGGCGCCAGAGCCCGCTTCCAGAAGTCCTACCGATAAACGGGGGACGCTGCAGGACGGTGGGAGTGGTGCTCGGAGAACGATATATGGCGCTGTCTCTTCTGCTGCTGCTGCCCTTTCGGGAGATCGCCCGGCTGGCGCCCGCAGGGAGGATTGCTGTCGCGTCACGGAGTGGACAAAAGGAATCGGAGTCTCAAATTCCCTGGTACGGGAGATAGGTTTCCCGTTGGCATTTGCATGGCCTTGCTTTGGGCGGATTGTAAAGGGTCTGGCAGCAAATGAAATCTTCAAAACGTTTACGACTGTGAACATGATTGCGTGCATGTGTGAGCTTGGCGGCCGTCAACTGGCGCCGCATGGAGACGTCTCTGGAGCTTGTGGTCTACCTTCCAAGGGCCATACATGTATGACATGGCTGGCCTGGCGCTGTTCTCTCGGAATGTGTTCTTGCGGCTTCACCGCGTAGCTTGAGAGACGGCTCCCCGCCTAGATGCCACGCGAGGTTTGACGTCGGTCGACCCCGACGGTATTCCTTGTCGCTGTTATTATTGCGAATACCGGCTTCGCCACTGCCTGTCTGTCAGGTTGCGGAAGCAAGAGGCCCGCCTGAGCGTCTCTGTGCGGCAGAGTGTTGGTGCATGCCAAGGGGCCGCCTCGTATACATTACTGCTGCTGACAATAAATACCAGTAGTGCGTGCCATTATGGTCGATTCGTTGACGAGCCATTCTGCTTCAAACCACAGCATCTAGCCAACGCCGTTGTAAACCATGTTGCCTGGGATCCCTCGAGTTTCCAACATCAACGCCAGGCGAAACGAAAGTACCGCCTCATCCAATCGTACAGCCTGCCGTCTATCCACTCATTATCCCTATTCCGTCCCTCATCAAGCCCAATCCTTGTCCAAAAGGCCGCGCAATTACCCAGCCAGGTCCCTCTACGACACCAGCTCCCCCACTCTCGTTTCTCGTCCATCTACACGGCCGGGTATTCCCACAAGCCGCAATGGTCTTCTTCCGACAGGCTTCCCAGCTCCCTCTCGAGACACTGGCGTTCCTCGGACCTCAGTACGCTCCTGCGAAGAAAGCTGGTCTTGAGGTCCCAGTGAAGCTCCGACTTTACCAGCGCCTCGAGCCGCAAGAAGGCGGCCTGGCATGCCACGTGGTCGGGCGTGATTGTATCCTTGGGCTGCTCCTTGAACAGATTGTGCAGGCGACGTCTGTAGACGATGAGAGCCAGGTGCAAGTCGCGGCTTTTGGCCGCGTCCTTCACGAAGATGGACTTCTCGATCCAGGCCGTGCCGTGAGAGACTTGGGCGGCGATTGTTCTGAGATATCCCGCCATGAGTTTGGGCCGGCAAATGGCGAGACGATAAGCCTTGAAGACGACGTTTAGGACGGTGAACCACCACTGCTGTATGCAGGCGTCGTTTTCCAAGTAGACGCCGTGAAGGTAGAGAAACTGAAGCTCGCCAACCATGTCCTCCTCGGGGAGGGTCTTGTCGAAGGGGTTTTTCCAATCCTTGACCCTCGACAAAACATAAGACGTTGAGTCTCTGGCGTCGAGGGAAAGCTCAGTTCCCACGAAAGCAGCGGCAAAGGTCCTGGCCTGCTGCTGGAAGCAGAACTTGAGCTCGTGGCATTGGAAGAGGTGATGGGAATATATCCGCTCGCTGAACATGCGCGAGGGTAGTCTGACGGCTCCCCTGACGGAATCACACGTGTGCAAGTTGCAGGAGCCTTCCTGATCTGCGGCAATGCGGTTCAAGGCATCCTCGGATATGCTGCTCGATAGCTCCTCCCACATGCGCAAGTTGGCGAGGGCCTTGTCGGAGTGGCGCTCATCAATCCCGCACCCAACTGCCGAGGCTTCTGGATACGGAGGCAGCTCGTCGTATATAGCTTCGATGCTTTCTGCCTGGATACGAGCTTCGGCGCGGGTAGGCTGCACGAATACTTCGTTGTCAGGGTGCCACTCAACTACGTGGACCTGGTCAATGCCTGTGCTCGTGATGCAGAAGCCGCAGCGAGACGCCGGATAGCCTGGGCGCTGAGCCCAGAAGAGGTGAGCACCTGCGGGAAGCCGCTTGACGCCGACAAACTTGCCGACAACGTGAGGTATGTTGTTGTATCCGACGACGTATTCATCAGGCAGGTTCAGAACGATGAGTACATCTCCACGTCCCATGTTGTGCCTCAACCTGTTCCGGGGCACCAATGGCGGTGCCCTCTGGACGGGCGACAACTGTGCTGTGAGAGCCTCCGGCACAGTAGCGGGGTTGTCGAGCGAGACGAGCCGAAGCGTGCCCAAAACGAGCCTTCCGATGAGCCTCATGGATTCGTACGACTTGGCTGGGCGAACTCTGGTGGGCCTAGATGGATGACTTCCGGTAGACTTGGTCGAGCGACCCCCGGTGGAGTTGGCCGAGCGACCTCCAGCGGACTTGGTCGAGCGATTCGAGTTGGACTTGGTGATGCCCAGGGGCACCCACGGTGCGGAGGATACGCCATCCATGTCGGGCGCCAGGTTGCTCCGTTCTTGTCCCCGACGTTTCGATTTCCCTCCTGGCGACCTACTCCAGCAAGGGAGGGCGGAGACGGGCCAAGGCACGATACGCGAATTGTGGCCTGGTTCTCCTGTTGCCCATGGGGCGGCGGGCGTGGGCTGGCGAGACGGAGCTGCGTCAAGGCGGTAACTGCGGCACGGTACCGAGGCGACCTGTCCAAGGCGGCTGCTCATCCTGGGAGAATCGCCTGCTTGGACTTGGCGAGTCTTCTCGCCGCAGTTTTTGGGAGGCCGAACGAGACGAGAGAGAGGGAGACGAAGACGAGGAAGATGGGCGAGGCCAGGGGCCGACGAGGACGACGGGGAGGGCCGTGTTTATTTCCCCGGCCATACGCTGGCAGGCGCCAGCCGTGCGGCGCGCGCGTGTCGTTGCCATGGATGCTGCTGGGACCGAGGCGAGCGGGCTGGCAGGCGTCGTCTCGCGCGCGACTGCCTCACGAGCGGCGCCAGCGACGCGCCGGCAAACTCTCGAGGTCTGGCGGGACGAGGCCGAGGGGGCGATGCCGGGGAGGCAGGCAGGCAGGCGGTCTGCGGTGGTCTTCCGACAGCACCTCGGAAAGGAAACGTAGAGTTGGCGCTTGTCGTCGGGACCTGGAGCCGAGCCTGCAGCGCTCCCTCTCGCTTCGGCGCGCCGCAGTCGAGGCATCAGCGGCGCGCGGACGTCCACGCATCCCGCAACTCTGCCGCCGTCGCCATCACGGGACCTGCGGCGAGGCTCTGCGTTGCTGCGGCGTACCGAGCACGTTTATATCACGACGCGACCACGATTCCAGCCGCCGGGGGTGGGTGGACGGCCGGCGCGGCACGGCACGGCGTCTGGCGCGGCTCTCGGCACGCGGTCCCGGCGGCAGCGCGGCCGCCGTCTCCCTCGGCGCCCCTGCTCGGCGCGAGTGCCCGGGGATGGCAGGACATTGGATGCTTTTCGCCAAGGTGCCGGAGCTCAGGCGGCACCCAAGTCTACGAGCATGGCCGCAGGCCCCGGCTTTGCACTACCTACGCAAGGTCGGCACTAGACTAGGTCGGCCGGGCCATGTTGTACCACGGCCGTCTTGGTTTCCCCCCTCCCCCCTCCCCCCGGGCGCCGCGCCATGTTGGTTACACAAGGCACTACGTAGGGCGCGGGAGGGAGGGGGGCGTGAGGACCACCCTCTACCACAGCCTCGGGGCCGACTAGAAGCCCCAAGCCCAGCTGGGTCAGGTCGACGGAGACGGCGTGCTCAAGCGTCCCAGAGCATCGGGCCGCGCTAGCAAATGCGCACCCTGGGGCGGCACGACCCCCCTGGTCTGGCTCAACCGTATTGACTCTGTGCCTTCGAGTACTCGTACCGGCTCGTCCGTTGTCTCCCCTGGCTCGTGGCCGCCGCCCGCATGGCAAGGCTCTCGAGGCAAGGCCTCGGCCACCACCCCCGGCTGCGCGCTGCGCAGGCATTCCGGTTACCGACCTTGGCAGTGGCCAGCCCTGCCATCGTCTCCGGGCCTGGCGCTGTGTCAGTGTCATGGCAAGAGGCCAAGCGTACCTAGGTAAGGCAGGAAAGGTCGTGTGCACGTCCACAGGTCATCGCATCAGAAGCCCCGGGGAGCGGCGACAAGGAATTGTTCTTGTCGAGAGCTCCTCGCAGCCGCCGCGCCGTCGCTTATCGCGCTCTGCCGCCGTGTCGGCAGGTAGCTGTCGGCACCCTGGGCGCCTCACCCGCAACCCGTACTCCGTATGCAGATCGGACCCTGAAGATCGGGCTCGCCCGACAAGGGGCCTGGCGCGCCGTGAACTTTGACACCAATTCTTTCCTTCGGTCTGTCTTTTTTTTCGGCCTCACTGCTTGTGTTTCTGTTTCTCATCCTCTCTCGCTCTCTCCCTCCCTCTCGCCCGCCGGCCAACTCCTGTTGGACCCGACCCTACATGCTCCCACTGCCCCAGCTTCCCGCGCACCGTGCAGGCTGCAGCCACAGGGCAACCCTCATCCTCGGCGCAACCCCCGATCTTGGGAGCATGAGCACGGGTGCGAGCAGCCAGGTGCCTTGCGTCTCATGCATCGGGTCTACGTTAGCGACGGGCCTTGGGCTGCGGGCAGGCATGCTCATATGCCGTCCGCCGCTTTTGTCCAGGCGCCTGCTGGGGACCGGCCAGAGGGAGGGGCGGGCCGGCCGTGGCCTGCTAATCACATCAGGCCACTTGCGCACGCTAATCGCCCTCTGTTGTTGCACTGCACGCCACGCCCCGTGGTCCCCCGTCCCCCCCTGCCCCCCCTCCCCCCAAACCCGCCCCGTCCTTGGGCTTGGTCCGTCGCTGCTGGGCCCGGTTGGCCCTTGTCTCACCCGGGCGGCCTAACTAGCTGCCGTAGCCGCGGCGTCGTACGGCGACCGCGTGGCCTCGCCGCGCCGCGCGCCTCGCCTCGCCTCGCCTCGCCTCGTGGCTAGGTAAGTAGCTAGCATGGCCCATGCAGGTCATTTTTAAAGCCCTTGCCTAGCTCCCGTCTCTTGTATCACACCGTATGGCCCTAACGGTGTTCGTGACTCCGTCTGCATGCAGCTCGTGCATCAGTCGCGTCCCACCCCAACCCGCTGGCAAAGCCTCGTCACTGCCAATGGAAGTCTTGGGCCCCGGCCGTCCAAGCATGTGTGCAGCAGTCTTCATATCGACAGCCTCGTCAAAACAGCACCGCTTGCAAATGTCACTCACATTTCCCTCGGTTACCGCCATGTTCCTAACGTATTCGCGCTTGTCCTTGTTATTTCGCCTAGCCTACGTCTCCTCCGTCCCAGTCTCCCTCCAGCGCCCGACTGTCGGCAAAAGTCAGACTGTCCACGGCGCATTATCCGCCGACTGAGCACTCATGTTCCCATTTCCGCCTCGTCGTGCCTCGTCATTCATTCCCCCCAGCCTCGCACCTCACGTCTTCCTTGCCTCGCGGCAGAAGGACCTCCTCCGGGGAGAAAAAAAAAGTCTTGCGCCTCCCCAAACTCCAGGGTGGCGGCTCCTAAAAGAGCTCTTGCACTGGTCTTAAAACAGACAAACCGATGCGCCCGAAAAGCCACCTTGCCTCTCCTTGTCAAGGCCGTCCTCCGGAATGCTCCTTGGGCAATGCAACCATTCCACTGCTTCATCTGCCAAATGCCTGTGCAAGTACGGCAGCGGCAGAGACGGAAATGTTTCGAAGCAAACAAAGGAATAAAGTGTTGAAAAGCGTAAAAAAATCAAAATGAAAATCAAATAAAAAAGGGGATGTGTCAAAAGATGCCGGGAAAGACAAGACGGCGGAGAGAAGTCTCGGTCTGCTCCAAAATAAAATAATGAAGCGAACAGCTCCATTCATTATACAACTGGAACTGTCCCCCGCTGAAACTCAAGTCGGCCATTCCGTGAGAGTGGCCAAGCGTCCATCTCTTCGTGCGCGTCGCCGTCAGCAACGGCACTTGGTCTTGTCAGAAATCCAGCGCGTAACAGCGCAGCCGTCTACTTGAACTCGAGCAGCAGATCCGTGCTCTACAGCCGTGTTTGCATTCCGTCCATTTGCAAGCTGTTCTTGCTCATTTGCACCGGCCGTACGCTGACGTTAGTGGCTGGGAGGTTGTCCGCCGTTGGCTATTGCTGGTCAGTCTCCCGTGCTTTTCAAAGATCAGCAGGTTCGTCAACATACATTGGCTGTACATGTTTTGGCTTGGCTGGCCGTAGGGCGAATGCGGCTGGTAGTTGGAGTACATGTGGCTCGTGTTATAGTCCGGCATGGGCTGCTGCGGTACCCCGCCAGACGGGGGCGCCGGGTATTGGGCCGGTTGATAACCAATAGGAGGCAGCTGGACGGGCCGAGAGCCTGGATATGTTGATGAGGGGGCTCCGTCTTGTCCTTGAGGGTCGGGGCCGCCATTCTGCGCTGCTGCCGCCGCCGCCTGTCGTTGCCGCTCCTCGTCAGCCTTGCGCTGAGCCTCTTCTTCCTTCTTTCGCTGCTTCCACTCCTTGCGGATCTCCTTGAATTCTGTAGCACAGCCGTTAGCCGCTTACTCACGCAGGTAACCAAATCAAGCGAAACACCACTTCGGTCGAACAGCTTTCAAGGGGGAAAAAACCCTCAACCAGTGTCCGTCCCCTTGACGCTTAGCTATTGCTTGTCATGCATGATAGCTTCCTCGCTATCCGGTGACACTCAATAGCAAGCTGCCCGAACACGGAGCGAGAGCAAGAGTCGCCAACTAGACGTAGTGGCCAGAAAGGACAAGGTCTCACATTGCACTCGCAAAGCCCCAGGCCAACCGAAACATCGAAATAATGCCACCACCAATGAACTAAAATGCGCATCTAGCCACATACCTTCAGGAGTCCGCTTGGGGCCGTGAGATTGCATCGTCACGTGAGCGTTCAGATGGTTGAGAGTGCCGTAGGCTTTTTCACAACCGTTCCAGCCACACTTGTACATGCGCTCGATTTCTTCATATCGCCTTCTCGGTCGCTTATGCTGCTGCGCACCAGGAATCGGGACGAAAGAGTAGACCTGTTAGGGATCTGCATTAGCATCGAGGCTGCCTTCGTGGGCTACACAAGTCTGCGGCGAGGGAACCAGGGGGCCGCCCAATGTGCCTATTGCTGTAGCGGGCGTGTCTGTCGCAAGAGCGCGTTCCCAAATCTGCCTCCTCGCAACCCAGCTGGCCGAGTTGACTGCTTAGAGCCGGGTTGGGATGTCATTTCCAGGAACGCGCGATTGCGACGACGAAGAAACTGGGCGACACCGCGGCTCCGCGTCCCGCTGCAAGCAGGTTGTGTCGTGGCAGGTACTCACCTGGTTGGGTCTCTGCTGGGGGGCTGAGGCTGGCGACTGAGCATAGACCGGATGACCAGGTGTCAAGGGGGGCCCTCCATGCTGTCCGTAGCCGGTCCAGTCCGGACGCGGCTGAGTGTACATGTTACCACCTGGGTGAGAGTAGCTGTGTGACATGTCTGGGTTCGGGGCATATGGGGAGTGCTGCCCGTAGGGGTAAGTTGGACTCGGCGCCGCGATGGACGGATCTATAGGTACATCGTTGTCAGAATTGACCGCGTGAGCTTGATGGCTTCGCCCATCCTGCTGGGGCATTGACGGACTGTTCTGTTGTTGCGCCATACCGCCGCTGCTGGTGCTGCTAGCCGGGTGGTATGAGCGCTGGATGTGTTCCGGGAAAGATCCTGATCGCGCCGACTGGGGGTACACGCCGTACTCGGACGTGGGAGTCGCCGAGGTAGGGTAGCTGGCTTCTTGCTTGACCGGGTATTGCGCAGCAGACGCGTGATCTGCCGACGAACCTTCAGAACGGGCGTCGCCGTAGTTGCTGGGATAGGGCGAGGGCAAACCTGACTGCGAGTACTCAGGAGCACCGCGGTCCATAGAGCTGGGTGACGTTGAGCAGTGCGCCTAGGGTTTAGGGCTGGCTGTCGGAGAAGCGGCTGGTGAGCTGTGCTGCGAAAGGGCAGAGGTGACGCGCCGTGCTGGTGTTGTCGCCTTCAATGGAAGCGTGATGCTGCTGCGTCTGGCGCCAGGGACAGGCCAGGACCCCACAGAGTTTGGTATGAGGCGAGGCGGGAGGCGACCGAGAGATTTAGCTTCCGAGCCCGCGCCAGGCAGTCCGTAGCCTGGTGGTGGTTCCGGGGTGGTATGGAGGTGCAAGGCTGCGGTGGGAATGGCGGAGCGAGTCCAGAGCCTCGCGGTAACAGGGTGATGTGTATGTATATGTTTCTTGGGCGGCGACAATGGTGGCGCGGCTTGCAAAGGCCAAAAGCAGATTGTGCCTCCGGGGAGCAGGATGACACCAGGAGCTAGACCAAGGTCCTGGCGCGCGGATCTCAGCTGGGGATGGGCCAAGGATCTTTGCGCTCGTCCGTCTGTCCGCGATCACAGAGAGACGTCGAGGGGCTAAAATGGCTTTCGTACAGATTGGGGAGCACGACACTAATATAGTGTGGTATAGATTGGGGTTGGTAGTGTGGACTTTGCCGAGGACCCAGGTTCAACTGAGCCTAGCGCCTGACTCGGCGATGGGACCAAGGGGGCGTGTCTGGAGCGCGGCGTCCTCCACGATGCTGAGGACGACCCAGGAGTGCGGTGATGGCCCGTCGCTGCCTGGTCACGGCAAGGCAAGGGCGCACGCCTGCACAGAACCCGACGACACGGAACGCAGAGGCAGAGGTGGCGGCGGACGGAGCTGATGTGCCGGCCGTGCGGAATTTCTTGTTTGGTTCGAGGAGAACGACGAGGCGGCGAAGGCGTTGTGGTGCGGATCCGAGGAAGACAGAATTTTATACGGCCCTTCTGGTGAAAAATGAATGATGGGGTAATGGATAAGACGAGCTCCGCAGCTGGGCGTGGCCTGCGCACAATGCCAGCACGAGGGTGGGACTCGTCACTAAGCCGTGAGCAGCGGAGGGCGGCTGGAACCACGGTTCCGTATTCCCAAAGACGTGGGGAGGGGGGAGGGGGGGAACCCAGAGTGGTGGGTTTGCGCTTATCGAAGAAGCGGCGGTATGGCTTCGCAGAGGCGGAGAGAGGAAAGGGGGGGGGGTGTGAATCGGGTTGTTTCCGCCGTAGCGCGAGTTCGACGGCGCTGTCGAGTGACTTGACGCCTGTCCGGGCGCGGCTGATCTGTCGATGCTGCAGGGCAGAGCCGACGTCGCGTTGCTCGCAGGCGCCGGATGAGGGTGCTGCTGCGCGGCGCGGCGCGGCGCCTCTGGGTGCCAGCTGGCTCGGCTCCTCGTCGGCAACGGCCGTCAGTCGGCTTCTCGTTCACAGAGCAGACAGGCAGGGCGAGCGGCGCGAGGACGAGGACAGCTCAAGCAGAAGCTGGCCGAGAGCACCTGTCGGCACGCGTGCGCGGTCAAGCGGAGGAGGTACAATACATGGACGGCGGGCCCGAGGGTCGTGACTGGTGAGCGAGATGGCAGCAAGCTTCAGGAGGGGCGGAGTGGCCAGAGTGAGCAGGCCGGGGAGTGGGTGGGGGAAAAGAGGAGACTGGGAAGCTGAATCCTGGGTGAAATTTGGATGGCCAGGTTCTGACACAACCCTGTCCCTGCCCTTGCCAGCGGACGCGGTGCTGGCTGCTGCACTGTCCTCCTGCCCTTGAACGCAGAGAAATGGCAGTGGCAGCAGCAGCAGCAGCAGCAGAAGCAGCGGCACTACGGAGCACACACAGCACCAGACGCAGCAGGACGAGCAGCGCCAGCACCAGCACCAGGGCCGCCGCCGCCACAAACGGTGGCTTTTTGGGCCAGTGCTTGAGCCGGGGAACCCCCTTCCCCCAAGCCGGCTTCAGCAGGGCCCGAGAAATTGTGGCGGGTGCGGAGGCGTTCTCGGACTTCGGAAATGTGGCGATGGGCAAGCTCCCGGCTCGCGCACCCAGAGCACCAGCCCGGAGGCGAGCGCCAAAACGTGACCGCACAAGCCCTGACGCACGCGCGTGGTGCGCGCTGCGAGTCGGTGTGGCAGCGCGATCGAGGCCTGCGCTCCGCCGAGGCTTGCATGATGGCCAGCATGGGCCGGCCGCGCGCGTTCGCCTTGAGCAAGTCACTGGATGCGTGCGGCGGGCCATGCCAGGCTGCGCGCACCGATAGGAGAGGGGGGGGGACACTTACTCGTACGGATACACGTACGAGTACACGTACGGATGGATGCCCGTACTCGTCGCTGAGGTATGGATGGGCAAGGCAAGGTCGCAGTCAATCAACAGAGCTGATGGACGGGGACCGAATCCCCCGCGAGCGACTGGGGTCGCAGGTGGGCTCGCACCGATGCAGGCCCAAGACGTCTGGGTCTCTGATCAAGATGGATGCTTGCGATGCTCGCGACGTCGGCCCGCCAGCCAGTCAGAAGCCAGGCAACCTCCGCCTGCGCCGTGGAATGCAGGGTACGTACCCGCCGCGCACCCCTGCACACAGTGCGCTTGCGCGATCTCTTGACTGTGTGAGATCTGCGGCCTTTTTGCTGCCTTTGCCTTGATTTGTTTTCTGCCTCTTTGCTGGCCCCGGCCGAGCCCAATCAGAGCCGCGTCGCAGTGCTGGCTCCGTCGCCAGTGCACACCCTCTAGGGTCGATGCAGGAGGTCGGCTGCCGCACCCCGAGGGCTTGTTCGCCGTGGTCGCGCACGAGGAGACGACGAGGGAGGTCCAGGAAGTTGGGATGGATGGCATGGGTAAACACCTGCCGACGTGCCCTCCGCCGGAGCATATGCCCGTAAGAAGCAGGGCAAGAGGGCACGTCGTAAAAGGCGCCGGGGGATTCAGCCGTACTTGTGCTCATACGTGGACGTGGACGGACGCGTGTGTGTGCGAGCTCGACGGGTCAACCAGGGGGCCAGATAGCGCAAAGCCCGACGGCACGGCAACTTCAGGAGACTACCACTTGGTGCGAGTACGGGCGCAGCACGAGTACACCTACCTACCTGAATATGGCGTCGCCGCGGCTAAGGAGCTGCCACTTGAGCCGTCGCGGGAACTATCCCCAGGAGCGGCGAGCACCTGCTCGGTACCGTGCTTGTTAATGCATGATAGCCGTTTTGTCGGTGCGACACGGCAGGACACCTTACCATGGATGGAACCCAGCGACGCGGTTCGCCAGACTGCGCTAGCCCTGACAACCCCCCGCGACGGCTCGAGCGCTGAAGAGATACCTTGCCTTTCCTACCTGGGCATTTGCCGTCCACACTCTGTAGTACTTTGGGTGGCACGACGAGCTGGAACCCGTCCCAGCCCTGCGGTTGGTGGTCGTATTTATAGCCTGGGCGGCGCGTAGTAGTCCCGCAGGCATTCGAAGGCATGTGCAAAGTCACGGATTGGCCGCTCGTCGGCAGTCGGGCCCGCGAGTTGCGGGAAGCGGCCAATGAACAGAGTCAAGCGGCAACGCGAACTGCCTCGAGCCCTGCAACGAGATGGGTCGTCGTTCAACTGGAGCCGGGTCCCAGAGAGCGTCAGGAGGCCACGACGAGGCATGCGGAGCGGTGTGCCGGCCGGCCTGAGCTCAGAGGGAAACGTCCGCAGCGCGGAGCCGCAAGGCAGGGCTCTGCTCGTGCTACGTTGTACAGGCACTGACGTCTCTCGTCCCACGTCGTTGACGGTCGGCACGCAGAGTACGGGCGCTCGCACACACAACACCAAGGTTGCAGCTAGCCAGGGATCCCGGCGCCTATCCCGAGCGACGGCAGTTAGCCCACACCTAGGGCTAGAGGCGATGGCGCTAATCAACAGCGAGCTACTCTTACGTGTACCTTGATGCCACGTACGATGGCTTCGGCGTCAGAATCCCTGAGAGGCCAGCTTGCGTTGGGCATGCTTTTGGCGGCCTGCATCTAGATATAGACCAACGTCATCGTCGTCATAGAGCTTTGCCGGCAACGGTAGAATGGGCAAAAGGCTGCGCCCAGGGCACGCTACCCGACTGTTATCTCCGCTGTTTTAATCCAGAGACACGACGGGGCTCGCTCCAGAGTCGGAGGCCCGCAGAGGGCACGTACGTACCGAGTAGGGCCGATCGTTTGAGTTTCGAGAGAGATGTCTGTCTCTAGCTAGGTATGAACAATGATGCGACCAGACCGAGATACGTGGCTGCTCCATCTTGTCTCCATCTTGTTGGACAGTCCAGCTGGTCCGGGAGAGATGGATATCCGCAATATGACTGCCTTGCCGCCGGTCAGGTTGTTTTTAACCTCGCCGAAAGAGCCTCGTGGGGGGGGAACCTGTAGCATCGTTCCGATGCTCCGTACGGAGTACTTGATGCAGGTTAGATATGAGTACCTTAGCTACTCCTCCTGGACGGACAAGACCGGCAAGTCGACTTCAACAGCGACCAGGAAGTCAAGGTAAAGCATTTCGCAGTGTTCCGCACCCGTGGACCCTCCTACCGACGAACGAGTAGCAATAATGTATGTCTCTACCAAACCCTGGGCCATCAGAGTCAAGACAGGATTTTCTTTGCCTTGGGTACGTAGGGTGGATGGAACCCCACGGCCGATGCAACGTGCAAGCTACCGTGCTTCAGCTTGACCAAGCAGCACGAGTACATCTACGGGCGATGTTTGCGAATGCACACATGTTGTCCTGTGCTGGCTTCCCTGCACCAAACCCTTCCCCCAAGCCCCCTCTTGCGGTGCAATCAACCTGCAAGGTAAGGCCGAAAGATTGCTTCTTGCTGGCGGAAGGTCCGACAGGAGCTCATTGTCACCATCCGCTCCTTACTCGAGCACAACACCTCTCTTCGGCAGGTGAATGCCAACGCCCATGCCATTCCGCAGCTGTGTTGCCTAAGGTAGGTATATTTCTCGCCTTTCCCCTCAGGGTCTTTTGCGAAGCATTTCTCAATGGCACAGTGTGCCCGGACACTTTGGTCCCGTGAATGGAGTACCAAGATATCGCCATTCTATGTCAATGAGCCGCCGCGAAGACCGCAACAGCCGCTCATCTTGACGACATGGTGTTGCCGCTCAGCATAAACTCGTCGATCGGTGCCCCTTGCAATCGTGCACACGAATCCATTTTTCGCGTACTCCGTACTGGATGCGGCCATTGCTGGCGGACTGCGATGTGAGTCGCACGCAAAAAGAAATCATAAGACAGCAGCTGGGGCCCGCCTGGCGCTGTCTGATATTCGGACTGTCACTCGGCCAGCTTAATTGAAGCGTCCGTCACGGCAGGCAACGTTATTCGCGGCCGAAGACTCATGGCGGTTCACTCGCCGTTGCCTGTCGCACAAGATCACCGAGTCCCAGAAAGGGATCAAAGGATCCACGTGCTGCGACCGCGCCGTGCAACCCAAAGCTTGCATCACCATGCCGGGATCTTGCCTCACGTGGTGAACCCACTGATGGGCGAACCCCTGTTCGCGCTAGGATGATGTCGTCCTGAGATGTGGCTTTCTGCAAACTCATCATGATCCTCCCGGCTCTCTCGCGATATTCAGGGGCCCCAGAAGAACGGCGTGGCCAAAGCTCAAACGCTGACGTTTTATAACAGGCGCGCATTAGGCCGATCAACCCGTCTCGGATGCCATATGCCTTGGACCTCTTCCCAGTTGCGATATTCTCAATTGCCTTACGAGAACACGTACGGACGTACGGGTCCCTGTCAACAGAGACGCAGCCACACCGTTTGAAGAGCCGCAGCTTCTCCACCATGCAAGCCCTTTACCAATTGAATTGACATCGTCGGTATTCACGGTGTTTTTGCGTCCGAGGGCTTCAGAAGGGCCCTCTGATATGACGATGGAAGCAAATGCAACTAATCTTACTGGGGTACTGTGGCTGGATCTGCAGCATACCCCGGCTGGTCCAATGCCACGACCTGACTGTAAAGCCCAGCCGCCCCATAAACGGCCGTAGCAGGGCCGCTTCGGCCGAGTGGCTCGTGCGAACAACTGCAGTTCGGGCTAATTATCATTTCGCCCGAATCCCACTCGGTGCAGCGCAGATCGCGATGTTTGGAAATTCCCATGCGCGCGACATACTCCGTATCGGACCACCTTACGCGAGAACTACGAGTTCGGATGTCTCAGGATAGTGCCATCATCACGGGCTTTGTTACCTCTGTCTGGTCCAAGCTTTCACAGCAAACCAAACGGCCGCGCGCAAGAAGCTGCTGTCCTAGTGGCTCAAGAATGTCACCCTTGCTCGGGTGCACCTTCTGGCTTTTGTAAATCATCAAGGCATCTGCTCCCCTGCGTCTTTGAATACCACGTAACACGCGCGCAGCAAGGTCGCTCTCACACTATTGTTGCATCATCGGCAATACGAGTATGAGTACAGTTGCTGTCCATCCGTCTTTCACTCTTGGCCGTCTCGACAGCCTGGGACGTTTGTTGGTCTGTCCTTGATCGCGAGTCAGGGCTCTGCTGAGCGTATCGGCGATCTTGAATCCTTAGGTGCTGTGCTAGTCGTAGCCACAATGTCAGATCCAGGGCCTACCCAACTCGCCTCGATGGCATGGCGCTGGCGCGCGGGATGCCACCCGGAACTCTGCGAATGCCTTATGTTGCGGAAAGCAGCATTGGTTTCGCCCGATTTACTGCGCCAGCGACGGCTCACCCAGAATCTCGGGAATCTCTTGAGCGTGGCAGCCCCAAACGCTGGTCTGCCCTACCGATGCAAAGGGGAGGGGGTGTGAGTTTATAATGGACAGGCCTGAGCGTTGCTGGAACTTCGCAACCCCACACAGTCCGCGACTGTGACGGTGTCCATGAGCTCCTAGTGGCGAACGCTGACTAGTGTCGTCCCGCCACATCGGTTGAGTTTTCGTATCGGAAACACAGTCTGCGAGGCAACAATTGCACGGCAGCCTGCGGAGAATGCGACTGGAGAAATGGACCTCAAAGGCGACGATTTCTCCACTCCGGAGCGCTGGCATACGAGTAAGACGTGCACCGCTGACCTTGGGCATTCGGCTACCGGAAAGGGAAGCTCGTCCGAGGATATGCCACCTTGCTTGGTCTCGTGAACAAGATCCTTGCCAAAGCATCCCAGCACCAATAATCGGTTTCATGGTTTCTGCTCCAGTCTGGGGACTTCCATGCAGGTGCCATGACAGCGGGTAAGCGGGGTTTAAGAAGGCTTACCATAAATGGCTGGCTTCATCGTGGCCGAAATGAGTTGCCAACCACCGGCTCTTGGCGGCACTAGGACGAGTACGAGGATTGCCATCAACAGCCGCTCGGCCTTTGATAGGCCGTATTTGCGCCGAGGAACAAGATGCTTCATCCATGTGTCGACGTCGGACCTGATCCCAGCCTGAAGGTCGACCCGGGCTTTAATACAGATATTCGAGATTGAGGGCAGTCCCGTGCCTTTGGCTTGAGGGTCTTGGACAGTCGACGAGCCTTTGAGCCCTGATTCGAGACGTGCTGACACAGACTCGTTTGTCGAGCAAGAGCAACGGCCATTTGCGAAGCAGATGGCTCGTCCCAAGAGTCTCCTCTCGTCTCTCCCTTCGCCCTCTTATGACGGCCAGCCAGCATCCAATTCCCGATACAAATAGCATATTCCTCAAGAAGGAGTCAAAAGACCGCGTAGTTGACTAGCTCTCGCTGTGAAGCCAACTTTGGCGCCATGTGTCTAGCCGCAGCCATGGAAATGGCACTCGGGAATCGCATAGTGGGCTGCTGCTGGAGTCCTAGATCCAGGAACGTGTCGGGCTACCGCAAACCGGCGAACTCTTCCCGTCGGACGGCTAGGTTGAAGGGGCCTAACTACGGATACGCCAACGCCCTGCACGGTCGTTACCGCTGCGGTGCGGACATGTCCAGACAGATATCCGCTCCATTTCCCAAAGCCTGTCCCACGCATCCCACGCCGCTGGGGGGATGGTTGGCCGAATAGAGCGCTTTCGAACGATCAGACGTGTGCCCCAGCGGATCGAATGCCCCGACACTGTTTAACAGTGGCCTCTGGGCGAGAGTCGAAAGGTCTACCTACTCGTACGAGGCACCGTTCAGAGGGCTGCCCCACTTGGCGAGCCCATCCAGATCTTGATGTGCTGGTTGCACTAGCGGATCTGCGGACGGCGTCGGTGGGCAGATGAACGGACAGGTCGCTAGCGACCGGCCTTGTGTCCCGCCAAGCTCGCGCAGTCTTGTCGTCGGCTGGGCTGCCACAGGGGTCCTGGCGAATGGTGGAGAAATACGCGGCTCTCGCAGCCCTGCGGCAATAAGCGGATGGCGAAACTACACTTGGCCCACGCACGGCCGCGGATTCGCGTCTTGGCCGTGCCGATTAACCTGCTGGGCGTGTCAAGGCTGTCGCCATGAAAGGGAAGTACGCGCCGTGAAGTCCATCCACGGTGTCGACGGATCACAAGGCTGCCGGGTGATGTTTCAATGTAAGAAGATGCCGTGGCGACCCCGATCAGTAACATTGACCTCTACAGAGCTCATTGCGAGCGGATGATGAATGGGCGGCCTTGGGGAAGGAAATGTATAAGAACCGTCCGCTCGTATGCAGCTGGACGCCGACCGGCCCCGTTGTCGGTCTACGCTTCCACGTGCAGCGTCCAGGTGGGCATGAGCGCGAATGCTCGCGTGGCAGGATAGCATGACCAGGACAGCCTGAACCCCTATTGACAAGAATCAGCTCGCAGCGCAACGATGCCCGGTGTGCCATTGACTTGACATTGGCGCGCAACGACTGATGATGGTGTGCGAATGAAAGCCCCGGTCCGTACGGATGTGAATACGATGGCGATGTATTCCGTACCCGCGGACCACGGCGACGACGTCCAGTCAGCGGAAGAGACGACGAACACGCGCCGGCTTGGCACCTCAGACGTACAAGGCAAGATTCGCGTTGGGCATACGGAGTACTCGTATGTACTCCGCACCTTCGCGGGCGCAGGCGAGATGTTCTGGGAGTGGCCGGCGGCCTCGAGGCGCTGCGAGTTGCTTGGTACTGTTGTCGCCAGCCATGCGGCGTAGCAAATCTCCCACAGCTCGCGAGCTGACGGGTGGCGTCCGGGGTCCAGCAACGGCGGCTTGACCTCTTGGTACGGAGCACTCCGTTGTCCGCACTGGTTCCCGATCGGCGGTGCCAAGTAGCCTCGCTGCTAGGCTTCGTGGCAGTCCGCCCCGGGGCAGCGCCGACGTGCCCGAACCCACTGAAAAGAGTCGCATCTGGCCCGGATCCCGCTATGCGATGTGCTGCTTTCCAGACGCGACGAGGCACGATGCTCTGCTGCCCTCGAGGACGTTTCCCGCGGCCGTCGGATTGCAACTGCGTAGGGTGCTCCGTACTCGCAGGCCAGACGTTTGTACTCGGTGCTCCGTACGGCGAATGGTCCAACATGCACCCCATTCCACCACCACCTCAACCTTCCTGGGTCCACGCCCCTCCACACGCGCTGTCCCCCCTTTTCCGTCATCTGCCACTCGTAGGCCACTTACTTTACCGCCCGAGGAGCGGCAGTCATCCACCGACGACGCAAACGAGTTACTTCGGCGCCGCAAGACGCCGCCGCCGCCGCCGCCGTCACCTCCACCTCGGCCGCAGCCCCATGCGAGGCTTTGGATGCGTCTACCCGACGCTCCGTCCTCCGTGTCCATGGCTCTTCCGGCAGTGGCATGCGACAATTCCCAGGTATCCGATGGATTTCGGGTGTGGGCACGAAGGCACGCTGCCCGGTGTTCACTAATCTCGGAAGGGCCGAGAGCTCGGCGACCTGTTGCCTCGTCGGTGGGCTGGACCTCGCCGTCTGGCTGTGTACTGTGTGGGCAGCTTTTGAGGGCTGACGGGACCTGCTCGCTCCTGATAGGAGCGATGCGCCGTGCTGCTGGGATTGGCACCCCCGCCGCCGCGTGAAAGCCAGTCCGTACCTTGCGTTGGGGGAGGTGGCAGCAGGGAAGCTGGACAGGTCGGCAAGCTGACCTGCACGCAAAAAAGGAGCCTGCTGTTGCAAGCAAGGGGAGAGAGAAGAGGTGGTGGTGGTGGCGGAGGAGGAGGAGAAGGAAGAGGAGGATGAAGGAGAGGCGGGACCGTGTTCGCGCGCCTGCCTCCGAGACGGCCGTTCTTGCTTCTAGTGCCACTGACCGTCGTGGGCTTCACACGCAACCCCCTCCCTCTCTTAGCACGAAGCCGGCCGGTCTTGTTGACGTCTCTAGATTGAAGGCGTGCGCCCATCGACACTCTCCGTCCACGGAAACGTTCTACGGCGACGTTGGCACGTTCTGATCTCCCGCCGCGGCCACCCGGCCCCCAATGCCGTGCACCCCGGGCCAGCAAGAATGGGGACCCGGATTTCTCTCGTTTTGATTGCCTGCCGCATGCCCTTGTCCCTGTCTTTTTGCCGCGTCTAGTGAGCAGCTGATGGCGCCTCTGCCCGGCCACGAACCTAGGCTCCCCTGTCCTCCAGCGGCATCCCCAAGGCCAGTGCTACCCCGAACCTGGCGGGAGTTCGCCGACTCGGCCCATCGAACCGCCGGGCGAGCCAGCGCACCACGTTGCTCCGTCTCGCCCCCAGCTGGAGTGTCATGGCGCTGGACGGCTTCAAAGAGGAACAAGAAGCGCGGCTCACTGCCTATGACCCCCCCGTCTTCACCATTGCCGATTCCTGCTCCACGAGCGTACTTGGGAGGAGCTTCGGGCTCGGGACCGTGGCTGGCATGTGCTTTCGTCCTATGTTCCGTCTCGCCGCATGGGTCGCGTCGCGAACCCCCCCTCCCCGTACGAGTATATCCTTGCTGGTGCAGATGATATGTGCACGGGGTATTGTTGTGCCGAGGGTGGATGTCGGAAAGGATATGTGCGTACTTCGTACGAGTACTCCGTACTCGTAGAGACGTGCCTTTTGGGCCGAACGTGATTCTGCGGTCCTCCGCCCTCCTTCCTATGGCGGTCAGTGGCTTGCCACTGGGCGAAGGAATAGGGGCCCCCGGTGTCAACGACAGATGCGTGCGAGCACTCGCAGCTGCAATGGAGGCCCTGCCCCCTTCGCCCCCTTGCTTCCCTTCCTCCTATCCTGCTGCGTTATTCCGGCCCTCAGCTCGGTCGAGAAAGAGACGGTCAAGGCTCAGGAGGGCCACACATGGCTTCTCGGCCCCATCTACTTCGTACAACCGTAGGGAGCATTCACACGGTGACGCTGCTGTGGCCCGATAGGATCTACGTCGCGCGCCCGGGCACACGGCGATCCACTGACGGCCTCCCACCGCGACGCAATGGGAGAACACGGCGTCGACTGGCCCTCGTGGCGCGGGCAACACCGGCAGGCTTGTTGATGGGGTGGTAGACCAGATCTTTGCACTGTCAAGTCGGGGCCCACCAGAAGCTTTCTCAAGTACTTGGTGTTTTGTAGACTACAAAGGCTCTATGAACTCGGCTGGGCCTGCAACGACAGTTTCGCTCATGAGACCTAGCCGAAAGGCTCGGTCTGCAAGTGAGTTGTTCTCCAGCAAGGCTGCTCGGACTCACTTTCGTCGAACTGGCATGCCTCAAACTTGGGCCTATCCACTCGAATCGCCGCATCATCATCTCGATGACCTCTATGAAGATGCATCCACAAACTACGGTAGGCTCCCTGGCCTATGCCAGTCAGAAGCCTGCCCCGAAAGAGCAAAAAAGGAAAAATGTAACAAATATCGAGGCATCCTGCCGCAAACAGGCAAGGCTGCAAAAGGATGGAACCCGAGTTGCAAGATTAAACACAATAACCGTGGAAAAAAGGAAAAAAAAAACAAGCGCAATTCCATGCGTCCGTGTCTAGTCGAAAACCATTCCTGCCCTCTATGAAACGCCAGGGTGTGCCATGTTACGATCGGGTACGCCACTTGAGCTGCCCCCGAGTATGGTGGTCGGGTGCGCGAGCCAGCGCGTGGGTATGCCAGCATCTCTACCATCGTCGGTTGCCCATGGGCATGTTGTTGGCGTTGGCTGGAGGCAGGTCAGCCCGTGACGTCCATCTTGGTCCTTCTAACGACGGCGGAACCCACCTCTACCACCACCACGTCCACGACCATAGCCGCCCCAGCCGCGACCGCCACCGCCACCGAAGCGAGCCATCTCAGCAAGACGAGGGTCAATCTGCTGCTTGGCCTCTTGGAGGACGTTGACAAGGTCACGCGCCTGCTTCTGGTCTGTAATACTCTGTCAGCCCTCTGCGCAGCAACGGCAAAAGAATGAGAACTCACTGTCAGTGGTGAAGAGGGTGATAGCAGTTCCCTTCGCTCCGGCACGGCCGGTACGGCCAATACGGTGGATGTAATCCTCCGAGTTATTGGGGTAATCGTAGTTCAGCACGTGAGTGATATTGCGCACATCTTAGCAAACAAGGTTAGCAGGCGGAAGCGAGGTGTGTATAGCAACATTCCAGCGCGGGAATCAGAAGCGACAGCCAAGTGCATGGCTGTCTGTGTAGCTTCACTCCTGGGCATACTGGGGCAATCCAAGTGCGGCAAATGCCATCCATCCTTGGCGTGGGCGGTCACCGGGTCCTCGGGTCAGGGAGCCTTGGGAGACAGCTTGATTTGGATCAAGGGATGCCAACCCCCACGAATTGTACCACGAAAGGGACAAGGGTACAAGCGTGGAAATTCGAGTATAGCAAGGGTGGTTCCAGCTACACAACGGATCAAGACTCCAGGGATAGAGAACCAAGTGGACACTAGCACAGCAGGCAGATTCGCACGGATAAGATAGCCCCTAGACACGAGAGTAAAGCACAGCAATTATCTCGCTGGAAGTTGCCATGGGGGAGGAGGGAGGGGTGGGGCCTGGGACTCACCAATGCCACGAGATGCCACGTCCGTGGCAACCATAATGGGGCTTTTGCCAGTCTTGAACTGATCAAGGACCCAGTCACGCTCGTTCTGCTGCTTGTCTCCGTGAATGGCTAGAGTCTAGAGTCAGCAACGAGGCCTTTGTTACCGGAGGCAGGAAGGGGGAAGGGGATATCCAGGCTGATCTCCCCCAACAGATAAACTTACACAGCGCGGGCCATCCGTCTTGGCGGAGGAATCGAGTGATGTCATCGGCAACCCGCTTGGTGCCGACGAAGACGAGAATCTTGTTCTCCTTGTTGTCCATGACCTTCTCGAGATGCTTGATCATGCGGTCTCGCTTCTCCATTTCGCTGACAACCTCGACAATCTGAGTGATTCTGTGGTTGGCGGACAGCTCCATGGAACCAATGTTGACCTGGATGAAATCATTGAGGAAGTCAGACGCAAGAGCCCGGACTTCCTTGGGCCACGTGGCAGACCACATGAGCGTCTGTCGATCAGGGCGAATCTGCTCAATGATCTTTCGAATCTGAGGCTCGAAACCCATGTCCAGCATGCGGTCGGCCTCGTCGAGAACCAGATAAGTTACACGTCGAAGGTTCGTCTTTCCAGCTTCGAGCATGTCGATCAGACGTCCGGGGGTGGCAATGCAGACCTCGACGCCGCGAGAGAGATCACGGATCTGAGGACCCTTGGGAACACCTCCGTAGACGCAGGTGTTGCGAATTCGCGATGAGCGGCCAAACTTGGTAATCTCCTGTTGGATCTGGACTGCCAGCTCGCGGGTGGGGGCGAGGACGAGGACGATGGGGCCGTCACCGGGAGCCAGGAGCGGCTGGGCGTTGATGTGAACGATGGCCGGCAGGCAGTAGGTGAGGGTCTTTCCGGAGCCCGTCTCGGCGATACCGACGACATCGCGTCCAGAAAGAGCCATGGGCCAGCCCTGAGACTGGATGGCGGTGGGAGCAGGGAAGCCTTGAGCCTTGACCTCGTCCATGACGTATCTCGGGAAGCCAGCCTCGTCAAAGGTCTCGACGGGCTTGGGCACATCGCTGCCAGCGATGGTCATCTGGTGCTTTCGGCGAAACTCGTCCACTTCGGCAGAGGAGCGGTTCATAACCTCCGGGCTCTCCTTGTAGAAGGACTTTTCGAACTTGGGAAGGGCGGAGAGATCTGCGAGCTGATTAGTATGATTCCAAGGTCGATGATGATAAGACGGTACGCACCCCAGTTCTGCTTCTGCAATCCAGCGCCGAGATTGCTCATGCGGTCACCGCCGAAGCCGCCACCGCCGCCGCCGTAGCCGCCACCGAAGCCGCCGCTGTTGCCATAGCCGTGACCATTGCTGAAGCCGTTGCTGTAATTCGGACGACTGGTTAGCAAATCCTTGGAACCGACGCAGGAGGTAGAGGGGCGTCGCGCGAGATGCTGGTTGCGCCGTCTTGCCACAAAAGCGCAGATGGCGCAGGTGCAGGTTCAACCAGCGTAGTCCGCCATCTCACTCTCACTCCGGGAAGACTTACCTGCCGCCATAGCCGCCGCCGCCGCCTGAGTATCCGTTTCGGTCTCCGCGGTCGCCTCTGTCGCGACCGTAGCCTCCGTAACCGCCAGAGCCGCCGTAGCCACCACCGCCGCCGCGACTACCACCGTAGTTGGACATGTTCGTAGAAGCCTGGTTGCAGAGGAAAGCCCGTCTGCGGTGTGTTGGAGATGAGGGAGGTAAAATGAGTGTCTGAGTGGCAGGAGATGTATCTGTTGTGATGAGAGGCCCTCTGCAAGGTGATGAAAAGGAGTGCAGTTCAGAGGGTCGTCGTGGGGATGCGAGTGTTTGTTTGGTGCAGGGGAAGACTTTCTCGGCAGGCCTCGCGCCCGACGTTTTTTTTTTTCGCCCGCCGTCAGGTCCCTTCCTGATTTTTTTTTGCCGCTAGCACTTCGGCGCTAGGAAAAACTTGACGGCGACAGCTGGCGGCGCGCATGGGCGATTGGCCACAGGGTCCTGCTGACATAAGGTGTAGCTTGCCGCTCCCGGTGAGGTGCCTCCCATGTACTCGTAGCACTGTGGCACAGCCAAAACTGTTGCAGAGGCACTTGGAGATACTTTACACCTCGTCTTCGCTAGACGCGTCTGAGCGTCAACTCTGCAAGCTGTAGGGTAGCAGATGCATCAAGCCTGGGGTCAACTGGAATCACACATTCAAACGTCAGGGCGGTAAATTATGGGGAAATGTAAGGTACTCTGATTCTATGGCAATGTTTCTAAAGTTGTGCCCGTAGGGCAGGGTACAAGACATGGCTTTGGTGTAAAGGCTAGAGGAGGGACGCGGTCGCGAGTGTTGGACATAACAAAGTGCCCGGCGCACGCAAGAAATGGCCTCGCAAGTACTGTCGAGCCACCTCTCCTCGTGTTCCCGGCTCTCGCTCACCCTTCATCGCCGTCTTTTACGTCCTCAAGGACCACGTCAGAGACATCTCACAAAATACCCGGAATCATGCATGAGGTGTTGAATTGCCGCCTCGCCACAACCCAGTCGGCCGCAACTGCATCCAGCAGGTTGGCATTGTGGAGCAAGCGTAACCAGAGGCAACTGGGATACAAAAGGAGCTGCTATTGAGAGGCAATACCCTACATAATCATGTGCAGTACACCTATTCCGCCAGCCCTCATCAACACTCGAGCCTCAGATAGGTAATGAATAAAGGCAGCATACATAAGTGATACCGAATCCCAAGCTTAACTCTCGTTATCAGGCGTCTATTAGTCTGACCCAGCCAGGTTGGTTCCCTGGTCTATGGCAAATTCAGGTTGCTCCGACACTCCCAAAAGAACAGATATGGACCTTCACCCCCAGCACAAACCTCTCCGGCCGCCTCTACTCGCCAAGCCCAGACGCAGCATGTCTATTCTCGGGACACATCGCGGCCGAAGGCCTTGGACTTGAGCCAGTCCAGAATGACCAGCACTCGGTTCCGGGCTATCACGGTTGTTAGTTTGACCGAGCCTGTCAACCAAACACGTCCCGGGCGAAAACTTACTGCTAAAGCACATGGAAAGGTATGCGCTTCTCCAAAACAGATACGTCAAGCTGCCGCCGGTGGCAAGGTTGCCGTTCCACCAGCTCACGTCTGCGACAGCCTTCTCGCTTCCAATGTACGCCAGACTTCCCTGGTGGCTGTAACGGAAGGGCTTGATGTCCTTGACCTTCCGCAGCTTGCGCTCGAGCGACTCGATCTCGTGCGCAGCCTCGGCCGAGTTGCCAGCCTGCAAATTCATCTTGCTGCTCAGCTCCTGGATACGAGCCTCGTGGCTTTCCGTCTTTGCCATGTTGTTGAACAGCCGACCCAGGAAGTTGCCTTCCTGCGATGCGACCTGGGCGGTCGGGGCATACCCGGCCACGGCGCAGTCGCCAATGGCCCAGATATCACGGGTTCCCTGGACGACCAGGTACTCGTTCACGGCGAGGCCTCTGCGGGAGTCCTTCTGGGCGGGGATCTTGGACATGAGGTCCTTGACGATGGGCCTGACGGCGTTACCGGTGGCCCAGACGAGCAGACCGTAGGGGATGACGACTCGCTCCTTGGTGCCGTCGGGACGGGAGATTTCGGCTTCGACAGTGTCGTTGGTAACTTTCTTGACCACAGTCTTGGTCTTGATGTCGATCTTCTCCTCGCGAAGGGTGTTTTCAGTGTAGTCGATGAGCTGCTTGGAGAAGGACGGCAGGACGTTGGGCAAGGCCTCGATGAGGGTAACCTTGAAGCGGGGGCTGATTTCAGGGACCAACTTCTTGATGTCCTCCTCGAAGAAGTCCTGCAGCTCACCGGCGAACTCGACGCCGGTAGGGCCACCTCCGACAACGACCATGTGCATCAGACGATCGATCTCCTCACTGCTCTGGCCCTTGAACGCGGCCGTCTCGACACAGTCCATGATCTTCTTGCGGATGCGCTGGGCATCGCCAATCTCCTTGAGGAAACAGCTGTGCTCCCGGACGCCGGGAATGCCAAAGGTAGCGTTCTCGGCGCCGACGCCGATGACGAGCATGTCGTAGGGGATCTCCGTTTCCGAGGTCGCACCCTTAACCTCGGAGTTGTCGACGATCTTGAGGACCTTGCGATCAGGGTCAATGGAGGAGGCCTCGGCTTCGTAGAACTTGACGGCGGCCTTCTTGTGGCGGAGAATGGCGCGGATGGGCTCCATGATGGATCGGTGCTCAACGGTGCCAGTGGTGCATGACGGCAGCAGGGGAGTGAAGAGGAAGTAGTTGCGGGGGGACACGACGACGACGTTGTAGTTCTCGGTATCGAGCTTCTTCAGCAGGGCCACAGATCCCCATCCGGTTCCTGGTGCTTGTTAGCCAGTCGCTCCCATGGCGCCTCGACGCAGCCTGGACTCCGATTTCGCTCACCGAGGATGACCAGCGTCTTCTTGCTGGGGTCAGGCTCGTACTGCGGCTCGGGGTGACGGTCTTGGTAGATGATGTAGCAGGTGTAGCCGGCAAGGCCGCCGAGGGAGAGGTACGTCAGCCTCCAGATCCATCGGAAAGTCGTGCGCAGCTTGCCGGGCCTGGGCTTGGGAGCCGCGTCGGCGTAGGCTCTCCGGAAGGCGACGCGGCCTGGCGCTTGCGCCCTCGCGGCCACGGCCACGGAGGGCCTGGCGGCAGACGAGAGGGCCGTCGTCCTCGAGGCCGTCGAGAAGGCTCTGGAGGCGACGCGGCCCTGAGGGGCCAATTGGCCGACCTGGGCCAGGGCTGCCCGGAGCTGGACTCGCGAGGAGGAAGCCATGGCGCCGGGGCGGGTGATGCGCGCTTCGGGGGGCTCGGGGGACGCGGGCGACGACGGTCGACGCAGTCAATCAATCGCGCAGGGCGGCAGGTGAGCACGCGCAACGCAGATGGCCTCGTGGCGTGCCGGGCGAAGCAACTGGCCGTGTGCGCGAAGCTGAGAGATGCAGGAATCTCAGTGCTCGCGGGCAGCGAGTAGATGACTCTGGCTCGCCCAAGCTTGGCGTCTATTTTTTTTTCCTCCGTGGCCCGGAGCTGCTGGGGTGACTGGGTCCGTCCCTCCTTTGCGCGCTGCTCTATTTTTTTTTAATGACGCAGAAATCCTAGCGAGACCCAGCCAGGTCGCTCAAAGACCGTGGAACCGCCGAACTAGCAGCGATAAGGGCCTGGTCTGGGAGCAATGACTCTCGTTCTGCGGCCGTCGAGTCGAGTCGACGAGGCGGGCGGCTGCGTGCTTGTCCTTATGGCTACGGAGCACTTCGTAATACATACACTTCGTTCGCCCGCGCTCTCCTCCGATATCAGCCGGCTGGCCGTCGCGGGAGCCAATCTCATGCGCGTTCCGGCGATTCGGATGCTCCCGCGCAGCCGCATATCGGTGCGCGCTATTACCAACTCCTCCAAGCACCACCAAGCTCGGTGCCGCGGCTCCATTCTCCGCGGTCGGCACCCGACGGCCCCGTCCTCGACCACGCCGTTCCGTCTACTCGCACGTGAGGTAGCGGCCATGTCTTCCTTGTTGTCCCGCTGTGAAGGGAGGCGTGCCGGTTGTTTTCTTCGGCAGCATGCCATTGGCCGGGACGTAGTCTAGACGGCCAATACCGCATCGCTCTTGGCGAGGACGCGGGCCTGGCAGCGCTTTCACCTTTACTCTGTACTTCACTTTCACATGGGAGCGGTCGAGTGCTTCACCCCGGACGCCTCGCCACCCAGCGCTGGCATCTTCGTCGGCCGTTGCGGCCAATCCCGCCTGCCTCTCAGACAGCCATCGAGAGGGCAATGATGGGTGCGCCAGGCACGCAGTCGAAGCCTCGTGCTGGTCCGATTGCGTCCCGGCTCAAGCCACTATCACGCCATGGCCTCTGTCACTTGCCCTTCAGCTTCCGTATGATCGCCGAATCTTGCGTCTCTCGCACGCCTGTGCCTTGACCTGTACGCCCAACTATTATCACCCAGCGGCCCGGGGTTGTGACCTGCCAGCACATGACGTATAGGAGAGTTGGGGGTTGTGCCGACTACGCCGAGCTTCTTGATTCAGAAGACCGACCGCACATCCCTTCAGTCCCAGGAACTGCACCATTCGTAATATGCTAAGGGAAAAAAAAAAGAGACCCCGACTTCGGTCTGCAGCCGGAGATGGGAGGCTTGCCGCCCGGTGGGAGGGAGAAAAGAAGGGGACCATCCTAGCCTGCGGTTGTTACAAGAGCCGTGGCATCGTGGCGGAGCTTGAGACACCACGGGGTCTTGGGGGCTAGCTCGCCGCTGTGGCAAAGCCGTGGACGGAGGCCCGCAGGTTGTGACGGCGAGGGGCGGCCAGACGAGAGCCCAGGCAGCGCAGCTTGACCTTTGTCGGCGACTGTGGGCGTGGTCAGCGGCGCCCGAGGACGAGGCGCCAACGAGTAGGTATTCCGATGCTCCCACTCGTACGCCTGCGGAGAGCCGGAGGAATGCCGAGACTTTGCGGTTCCGCCGGCAGCACGTTGGCGTGCCGTGTGGGTTGTGATAGCTGTGGCTGCCGTGATGGTGGATTCGTGGATGCGGATCGCGTGCGGCCTCAGGCCGCCAGCCCACGACGACGGAATCGAATGCTGAGGTCAGCCAGAGCCTTCCCACATGCCATCCATGTACGTCCGCCCCTGCGCATGATCGAGCTCCCGCTCTCACCAGAGCATCTTCACATGGCCGGTTTCTCTGCTGCTTCATCGTGCTTAGGCGCCTCTGAGTGCCTGGATCCCCTGTCGGCTGACGTCGCCGCACGGCCCTGAAACCAACGCTGGCCGTCTCTGCGACACTTGCATCCCCGCCCGCGTCTCCTTGTCGCACCTTGGCTCGGTACCCGAAAACGCTGCAGTCGACCATCGTCAATGCTCCCGCTGCGCTCTCGTCGGTCCTCTGCTTCAGTCCAGCGCCAGCGGCCTCCGGCTAGTGCCGGGGTCGCGCGCCTGCTCGGGACCACGGCAACCTGAAGAGCCCAAGTTTGTCTCACGACTCCGTAGCCTTGCTACCCGCGCTGATCGCGGATTGGCTCTCCCACCGGCCCTCTGCCACGGACCTCTCGCAAGATGGACGAGCTGTACCTCCAGCGAACCGTCGTTTTAGACCCCAAGGTCAAGCAATGGCTCCGCTTCTTCTCCGCAGACGACGACCTTATCGGGGTGGTGTGGCCCACGACGCCAGCCCCTCTCGTCCTTGTTTGACTTTGGCGACCCCTGAGGTGCCTCGGGCTGCCGACAGCATACGAGTACCCGTGCTGTTGCTGACCAGCTCCCTCTCATAACTAGAGACACGAGGGCCTGTCGAGACTGTAACGGGGTGCCCTTGCTCCGGCTGTCTCTGTATCCCCTTCCCGGTAGTCCATCTTATTCGTCGCCTGGTTGCGGTCTGTTTGTTCATTTCTTTGACTTCGACGTGCAACTTCATCTCCAGTGTTCGCAGAATTCCTTTGTCCATAATCCACTTTCATTCTTGTTGCTTTCAGGGCAGGCCCTTTCTCATATACTTCTCATTCGTCAAGCCCTCGTGAGCCGTTGAATACTCCAATCTCTCGATGCAACCCGTCGAAGCGCGGACATGACCTAGGAAAGATATACAAAGGACACACAGTCAAGCCAACAGAAGTGGCATAGATTATCGCGGTCTACAGGGGCCATGGTTCCGATTGCTGAAGAATTGTTGGCACAAGGCCCGGCTCCGACGGAGTCGACATCAACGAGTTTCGCCGGCTTTCCACCATGGACAAGGGGCGACGACAGCGAGAGCGACGCGGACTGCGACGAGCTGAAGCGCAGAACAGATGGCTGTCGAGGCCGGAGGAGGAAGAGACGAGGTGCATCAAAGTTGCCGCGGGGAAAGGCCAAGCACGACGATATACCCCGATCATCGCCCCACGGCATCGTCAGAAGGGGCTTCTTGAAAGACCTCCTGGAACCAGTCGTCAACAATCTGGTCGGCCCTCCAAAGGGCGAAGACTCTTCTGATGACAACAAAGGACCGACCGGCCACGACAGCGGGCACGATACCGATCATGCGTCCCCGAGCGCTTACAGCAGCCCTCTTCCGGAGCCCACGGCGCCGCCACCCATGGTCGCGTCGTCAACATCGCACCCGAGCCACCATACACCTCCTCCTCCTCCTCCTCCTCCGCCACCACCACCACCATCACCGCCGTCACCGCAACCGCCGCAGGTACCTGCTGGTTCCAAGTACACCCCTGCGCCTAGCGTTCCTCCGCCTGCTGGAGGTCAGATGCCAAACGAGGTAGTGTGCCCGTTGCCACCTTCATAATCATGAGCCAGGCTGACATGTATGGCCCAGGCCCCTCCGGTCAACAATGCGAACAGCAAGGCTGCACCACCGAGCTCTTCATACGACACGGTGAAGAGCCCGTACTTTACATTCAGCACTTTGACGCCTGAAGGCACGACGAGCATCCAGCTCAGTGTGACCACGCCGGCCCCGAGCATCAGGACTTTACCTCCCCCCGCCCCGATCGTCAGTGGCCCGATTCCGGCACTGTCCTCTGGGGCGAGGAAGGGTGTAGAAGCTCCTCCAACTGGAATGCCTGTCGCCCCCGTGACAACACCAGCATCGTCAACCAGCACGACAACCTCGTCGTACTCTTACGAGACAGCAGAGCCAGACAAGATGACGGACTATCATCCTCACCCTCACGACGATCCTCATGCGAACACAGAGAAAGCGCTGATTGCCGTTGGCTCCGTTGGTATGTTGAGGCCATTTTCTCTTTTTGCCGCTCTGTAGACTAATACCTCTTAAGGGGCCACAATTACGGTTTTCTTTGTGCTTTGGCTCGTCTGGAAATGCTTCAAAATGCAAAGAAGAAAGGATGGTTCGAGGCGCCAAATTTTGCAAGCTCCGTCTTTGGAAAGACCCAAACAGCTCATGATGAACCTCGCCTCTCGCGTCCCTTTCTTGCAGAAGCGGCTTGCCAACCGAAGCTGGTCCAATATTGATACGTCGTATGACGACTCACATTGGGAGAAGAGGCTGCCAAAATCAGACGCTGCACTAGAGAATGCCAACGGCATTACTGTGCACACGGCAATCTCAACGAGAAGCGAATACCAGGAGCCCATGCACGCCTCTCGGCCTGGCCATGGACCGAATCAGTCCATTTCGTCTACTCAGCCACAATACAACCTGACGCTGCGCTCCAACTACCAGGCACCGCATAACAGGATGAGCGACATTTCGTCCTTGTCTTCTGGCTTTGGGGACGGGGTCATCCTGATGCCACCCGCGAACATGAACACTACCATCACGGCAGCGCAGTTGGCGGTGCCGGCGCCAGCTGCTCAGCGCCTGAGTGTTAGCGGCACCTCTCAACGGCGCGACACCGTGTACACGGAAGCTTCCGAGGATCCGCAACCGCGTTTCCGAAGCGTCAACTCGTGGGTTCGTCAACAGACAGGCCGAGTGAAACGAGCCAAGCAACGCGAAATGGCCGCCGCTGACGCGCCCCCCGTGCCGAACATGCCCCCGGAGGAAGAGTTTCGACTCATGATGCCTGATGGGGAGGAGCCACGGCGCGTTGACGGGACGAAGGGGAGCAACGAAAGTGGCGTTGCAGGCTGAACTCGAAAGCCAGAGAGCGGCGGCGGCTCAGCCAGGGGAGATGTATTCCAGCACATTTGCACAGACAGCCACGGTAATTTAGTGAAATACACAATTTGTACATGGGGAGTCAATGGTGTGGCCAGCCGCTTCATTTTCACTACAATGCATTTCGCCGGTGCGGAACTGAATCGAAATGTCACAATTTCCCTCAAGTAGGTTACGGGTTGCATATTGATGTCCGATGGAGTTATAGTGATGATTGCTCGTATGGGAACATCTCCCAGAAGCCAATCTCCATCTGCACCCCTTTCCGTCAGCAATCGACAGCGCCACATCCTCGAGGACACAGACATACCTTTGTCGCGTGAATGAATATCTTGATCAACTCCTCCACTCGGCCCGGTGACTGCAGCCGCATGTTGTCCTCCAGCAACTCTAGTGCCCCCAAAATCGTCAGCGAAAGCTACGCTGCTGGCCCAGGCCTTGACAATAGACGAGCGAGGAGTGGAGGGGAGCGGGGCAGGGAAAGAGAACAAAGGACAAAGGGGGGAGAAGGCAACGTACGCGAGCCGAGCTTGACAGCCTGGACAAAGTCGTCGGCCACATAGTTCTGGATCCAGGGCCAATACGTGTTGCCCTCGTCGCGGCGCGTCTTGGGGTGCGCGTCCAGCATCTTGGCCACGGCGCCGTAGCCGAGGAGGCAGGGCGCGAGGGCCACCTGGAGGGCGAGCCAGTCTTCGCTCTGGCCGACGTCGAGGACGTAGCGGGTGTATGCCGTACACGCTGGGCAGACGGCCGGTTAGCCGAGAGGACACCCTCGCAGAGGGAGACACGGGGAATGCTGACCTTGCTTCTCCTCCGTGGCCCGCATCTCGGCGACGGAGATGCCAAAGGACTTGCAGTAGTTTGTGTGCAGCTTCAGCTCGTGCATGATGTGCTCGACGATTTTGTTTGACTAGTAATGTTGGCGACTCTTGAGCCCCGATTCCTGGGTTACCAAGGGGGGGCATGGTAAAGGAGCAACTCACCTTGCTGATATCTTCAATGTTCTTCGCCTTGTACGATGCGAGGGCATTGGCTCGCGCAAAGTGAGTCTGGTGATGGCACGGTCAGCAAACGCACCTGGCAGCGCCGAAAGCAAGTAGTCACACTCTCTCGTTGGCGGGCGCATACAAGGTATAGATAGTCCTGGATGATGTAGCCTTTGAACGACTCGAGCGGCAGCGTGCCGTCGCCGAGGGCCATGACAAAGGGGTGATACAGGAACGTCTTCCACACGTCTCGGACATCTGGACGATCGAGCAGATACTCGAGAAAGTAGCCGCTGGGTCCGGTGTCAGCACGGAGATGCGACCCCTTTGTCCCGCAGACTGGTGCTCAACGGGGAGGCAGCGATGACACTCACGGAGAAAAGGGCAGGTTGTAGGTCGAGTGGAAGTGGCCCAACGGCCCGTGCCCGCCGCCCAGGTTGGGTGCCGTCCGAATCCCCGCCTCGACGAACCGGCAGGCGTTGCGGACGGACGTGGGCATGTCCTGACCGTTTGCTAGACCGGACGATATGGCCGCTGTCCCCGTCGACGTTAGCAAACGTGCTTTCCATCTCAGGGGGCCGACAGATTGAGATGCCGCTTGGAACTCGGGCTTACCGGCCAGCGAGCAGCCCGTGCCGTGAGTGCTCGTGCTCTCTTGCCAGGGGCTCTCGACGCGCATGACGTAGTCGCCCGGGCCGACGAGCACGTCGACGACGACCTGCCTCTCCGCCTCGGCCTGCGCGACGGTCAAGTCGGCGCGGAAGGGCAGGTGGCCGCCCTTGACGAGCACCCACTTGGGGCCGAGGGCCTGGATCTGGCGCCCCATGGCCTCGACATCGGCGACCGACCTGATCTCTTGCGGTTGCTGTGGACTTGACGAGGACTCGTCGCCGCTCTCCGCGAGCATGAGCCTGGCCTCGGGGATGTTGGGCGTGAGCACCGTGGTGAGTGGGAGGAGGCGCCGCACGAGGCCCCGGAGAGCCCCCGGAGGGAGAAGCTGGGCGCCCGAGGTTGCTACCATGACCTGGGGCATGGCGTCGGGCGACGTTAGCCGGCTGCTGAGACGGGTGGGTTGGGGAGGAGCAGCAGCAGAAGTGGAAGCCATACCGGGTCGACGACGAGGGTGGAGATGTGGTGCTTGGCCACTTGCCTCGCGATGGCCTCGACTGTGTCTGCAGCCGCCAGCATGCCTTGGAGAAGGACGAGTGTGAGCTCATGTTCCCCCCTCCAATGTCCGAAGTCAATGCGCAGTCTCGTTCCTCACCGGTGGTCACAACGTCGGCGCCAATGTCCTCCAGGCACGCCTCAACCTGCCGCTCCACAAACTCGGCCGGGATGACATGGATGCCCGCGACGCCCTTGGTGTTTTGCACCGTCAGGGCCGTCGTCGCCGTCATGGCGTAGCACCCATGCGCGGCGAGCACCTTTTGGCCAGCCTCCAAGCCGCTGCCCACCGCCTCGGTCCCGTGTCAGCTTTCGGCGTTTCCTTGGGAGGGGGCCGTGTCCCAGGCCCGTGGTCTCTCGGCAAGCGACAGCCAGCTTCGTCGGGAGGTGGGCTGGAGGAAGAGAACTCACGCTCCGCCGGAGCTGTCGGAGCCGGCTATCAGCAGCACCCTTCCTGGAGCCATGGCTGCGGCTTCCAAAACGACAAAAACTGAGGGTTGCGCCACCGAAGCAGACCGCGCAAGGAAAGGAGAGAGCTGACGATGTCGATGCTGAGCTCGTGTCCCCGAGGCTCATGCGAGGTCGGAAGCTTGGTGGCTGGTGGGTCGGCTACAAGCGGCCGCCGTGGCGTCAACTCTATCGCCAAGCAGCATCGCCGCGGCCCTTGAGGCGTCGGCAACCCAGGCTGCGGCTTCACTGGCTTGTAAGAGAGTGCTTTTGCTTGCCAGGCACGTAATGCCTGCTTAATTGGATATTGCCTTCATAGGAGCACGCTGTCCATGCGCTGACTCCGCTCACTGGAGGCCTAAAGGAGAAAAACTATCCCATCCACAAGGCCTTGGTACAGACAACAAAAAATCAACGTCAAGAGACAAAACACCTCGCTCTCCTGCCTCGCACGTCTTTTTGCAACCAAAAGACTCCCGCGCTTGAAACGCCCCAGTCCGCCCCAATCCTGAGCCTCGGTCGCACACCCCCGGCGCAATGCCTGACCAATGGGTATGGAACTAACGTACATGGGCGTGCCATCCCTTCTCGCTTTCCCCTGGTCAACCTCGCCATGGCTTCCAGTGCGCCATGCCAGGTCCATCGCGCAATTCTCGACCCCCAGCCCTGGGCCGTATGTGCTACCGCCGCAGGTTGAGCGGCGCTGGCATGAGATCCGAGGGCACTTCGGCCGGCTCGCTGACGCTCCTCTGCCTCTCCGTCCTGTCGTCCCCGGAGCTGTCCTCAGCGCTGCCGTTCCCGCTCCGCCCCCAATCCCCGCCGCTGTCGCTGCCCTCCTCGTCAAACACTATCTGCCGCATCACATTCTTCTCGAACAGGTCGATCACCAGCCGCCGGACACCGAGCCTGTAGTGATTCCACTCCATGAGCCCCATCACCTTTTTGAAGAAGTCGGTGCTTCGAAACGCATCCGGCTTGCGTTGCTTCAGTTTCTGCAGCTCCGTGACCGCCTTCTTGTACAGCACCATGTTGCCGAGGTCGACGATGAGCTCCAAGATGCGCTCGTTCACACGGGCGTCGCTGAGCAGCGCCGGAATCTCCGATTGTTCCAGTGGCGGACGAGCCGATCGCACCAGGGGCTGCTCTTGGATGGTGCGCTGGGTATCGAGTAGTGTTATGGACGTGACGTTGACGTGCTTCCACGGCGGGAGCGAGAACAGCTTCGACAAGTCGTTGGGGATGCAAAAGCCTAAAGACGCTCCCAGCGATGTTGTGTTGGAGTCCCAACCATGCTCGGAAAGTATCTCTAGACCATGCGTCGACCGAGAGATCAGCCCTAGGACGAAGAAGGCCGTGCCTCGCAAGCTCATCACCTCGTGCGACTCTGCAATTTTGATAATCCATGTTACCACGTCGCTCGACTCGAGGAACGGCGCGCCCAGCTCCATAGACCCGACATTGCCCACGGCCCAGAGACAGCCCTTTACTTTGGTCAGCAGTTCAGCGTCCTCGGTCTGCATGCCGTGCTCGCGGATCGTCGCCGCAAACTCCCCAAAGTGACCCTTGTCACTCAAGAGCTTGCAGCCCTCACTTGTGCGCGTCAGCTCTCTGTAGAAGTGCGGCGGCACGTGGTTGTCGTGGAAGTCGGGCTCGACCACTTCCGTGTCGTCGAATAGGCTGATACGATGGCCGTGGTCATCCGGGTCCGCTAGGAAGGCCCTTGCCAAACTGGCCTCAATGACATCGACGTACGAGTCGTTGCGACCGAGGAACCAGTCGTCCATCTCGTTGCTGATATAATCCAAGCCGTCCAAGTAGTGGTACCCAATCGACGACGACAAGAAGCGCAGCAGCAAAGGCGCCCCTATCTCGCCCAAGTGGTCAAGGGCAGGCCGGCATTCCACGATGTACTCGAGATACCTCTTCCTGTTGCACGCCTTCTCGAGAATTTTGATGGCCGTGGAGCAGACCTCGATCTCTGGGTCATAAAGCTGGGTGACGAGCAGCTGGATCGCCCACTTGGAGTCGCTGACGTTGCCCTGGTCGCTCAACGAAGTCACTGGCCTCATTGTGCATTTGCGCAGTGTGTTTGTGGCGTGGATCCGAATGTCCTTGGTGCCGGCCGTCAGAGCCTTCGAGAGCAGGACGCGAGGATGGCCCTGGAGGCTGTAGTCGAAATTGGACAGCAAAAGCTTGATGAGATCAGGCCGCTGCTTCAAGTCGACGATGTGGTACATCATGTTGAACATCCTCCACCTCTCCAACAGCAGTAGTCCTTTGGGGTCACCAGTGAGGACACCCAGCATCGGGAAGTAACCGCCACACAATGTGTCTGTTAGTCGGTCTTTCGCAAACATGGGAAACTGGGCCGTAAGTCCGCTGGTCTTGTGAGAGTGTTAGTAGGTATCGTCCCGCGATCTGCCTGTTTGCTGAAGCTTACCGGGTCGCACTGAGCCAGGCACTCGGCAATCTGCCTCAGTAACTTGCTATCCGCTAGAAACTTGACGCCCTCTGGTGACTGGAGCAGCGAGTGCATCAGTGCGCAGCCCGCCTTGACGTACTTTTGCGTGTTTCTCGTGTTCTTGATTTCGGCAAATTTGTACTTGAAGGGTCGGTAGAAGCTCATGATGCGTTTCATGAACTTCGATGCCTTGATGGCTTCCTCGAGTCGCTTCCCGACTTGCAAAGGCCCAACAATGACCTTCATAATGACCTCCCAGTTCCACTTCAGGTAGTTAGAGCTGTTGAGAACTGACGTGTCGATGAGAAGCTGGCGGAATGTTGCATCATCAAAGGGCATTGCAGCGCTCAACTTTGGTTGTTCTTCCAATTTTGGCAGTGTTTGCATGCTGTCGCTCAAAGGAAGGGCGCCAGCCATAGACTCGGACGGTGCACTCTTGTACAGAGTCCTGCTAACACTGCTGATCTGATAGACGACGCTCGAGGCGACGGCATGATTCTCGTTGTCAAAACGCGCGGCCGCCGAAAACAGTTCGGGGAGTAGTTGAAGTTCAGCACTCCAGGACGGAGGAAGAAGCCTGCTGGCAAGCTTGAGCACCTCCCCAATCAGCAAGGTGGTTTTGCGCTTCAGCATTTGGTCGTCCTCCGACTGCACAACCTGCAGCAGCATATGCAGAAGCCCGGCTTTGATAAATACCGCCAGAAGCAGAGCAGTGTAGTGGTCAACGAAATTCTGCTCACCGGTATCTTCTTCCTGATATAACGTGGCGCTCCGCTCTCTAGCATTCGTCGACTTCATGTTGGCGACCCTTCCGTACGTGGTCAACCTTCGGCCAGCCAGGAAGGATGTTGCCCAAGCAGGAGGCTTGATTCTCAGCAACGAGAACAGCAAGTCTAGCACCGTCTCCCGGATAGCAGGGCTCGGGTACAGCATGCTCGTGATGAGCGAGCGAATGGGTCGAAAGTCGTACATGCTGAGGGTCATCAAGCCGGACCATGATCTCATCGCCACGGAGATGGCTCTAGAGTTCTGCTTCAGTATGCTTTCGGCCGAGCCAAGCTGGTCCGTAAAGGCAGTGAAGACGACGTCCAAGCCGTAGCCCGGCTGAATATACTTTCGTCGTTGCGGTGTGTCCAGCAGGAAGAGAAAGGCAGACATCAAGCTCTCCGGTGCCTTGTATGTCCCCTCGGTCAAGGCCTCGCAGAGCGGCCCAAGCCCGCCCGATGCTATCAAAAGACGCGGATCTCGCACCAGGACCTCGGCCAACGTTTCAATACATATTGGCCGTAACCGGTCGAAGTTTTGGTCAGCAAGCTGTACGCCTGAGCGGCGGTCCTCGCCCTGCTCGGCAACGGCGACGATCGTACGCACAACGGCTCGGGAGATTTCCTTGACTCCATCCTTGACGTCAAGGAAGGCTCGCACAAACTTGAGGGCTTGCTCCCTCTCCACGTCGGCTTTGCGGTAGTTGTTTAGGGACCTTGGAAGATATTAGTTGGGACATCTAGATTTGAAATGCGTGCTGGCCCTACCTTATGACTAGGAAGTCGGTATTCAGGCTGCGGATCTTTTTCAGGGATGCCACATCCGAAATGGCATACCTCGTGGCTCGATAGCCAGCAGCGACGACCTCGCGACTCTCGCTCAATAACATCATCTGCATACGCAGGCCGAAGATGGCCCACACGAGGTCGTATTTGATGGCAGGATGCCTCTTGAAGAGTTCAACGAGCTGATTCGCCCGAGTCACGTAATACTCCGGCGTCATGCCCTCGACCTCAAGCGCTTGAAGAAGCTCTGCCAGCGCAAATGTCGGGCTCTCGAGCATGTCGTCGAGATCAGATCCGATTGCTGACCGGGCGATGCTTGGCGGGGAGCGCAAAGCATTGGACTGAATCTTGGCCTCTTGGGTCCGGTTCCTGGTGGGCGTTGTCGGAGGCGGCGGCTTGATGCGCTGGGCGTCGGATATCTTCTGCCGTAGCTCCTTGATGCGTGTATTGCTCGCACTCAGTTCCGCCTCTACCCTCTGACGTTGCTCCTTGGTTTGCTTTGCCTTCTTAATGTTCAGCGCCTCGAGCATGTTTTCGCTGCCCTCCTTGATCTTCATTTCCCGATTCAGCCGATCCCTCAACGCGGAGAGGGCCTGCTCGGTGGCCACAGTCGAATCATCCTCGTCCACCTTGTCCATGGCGCTGCCTGAGTAGACGGATCCTGCGTCGACCCGGCTCCCTGTCCGGCTCATCAACATCTGGCTTCGCAGCTCCGAACTGAAGCTGCCAGGGCCAACTGTTGGGTTGAGGCTGCTGCCCCGGGGCGCAAAGGACACCACCGAGGCGGACAGGTTGCGCGAGGAGGCGCCATTGGGAGGCTGCAGCGTGGTGCCGTCGCGGTCGAGGCTGACGCGGCCGGGTGGCTGCTGTTGATGGTGTTGAGGGGGGGCGTTTTGCTGAGGAGGTTGAGTGGGCATGGTCAAACCCTTGGACCTCGAAGTCGAGAGAGCGGCCAGCGAGGAGATGATGACCTGCCCACCGATCGGGACTGCGCCCCAGGTGGATGTGGTGCATTCGTCTCCTGCTCCGTCACTCGGCCTTGGCGCTAGAGCTTACTGGGGTCGATTTGGTCGGCACAAGCCGTCGGAGCGAGTTGAACAGGGACGACGATATGAAGGGTTCGGGTCGGCCAGACGGTAACGGGGGACCGGGGCGCGTGAAGGTGCGAGCTCAAGCACACGAAACCGGCCGTTGGCGGTAGGATGGGGTCCGTCGATGCGCACAATGTCGCGCAGATGGCTGCCAGGTGCCTCGTTGGGTCGGGAATCGGTGTCGGCGCAGCAGGTGATTGGAAGCTAGATCCGGCGAACTGGACAGCAGCTCTGGCAGGGAGAGGGAGAGAACTCGGGGAGAGTCAACAGCCTTGGTGACGACGGGCAATGCCCATGCTTGGCTCCTGCTGGAGGCTCGCGGTTGGCCCACGCGGGGAACGGGGTTGACGTTGGCTGCGGGCGTCGGCCAGCCTGGGTTCGCACGAGGTAGCTAGGCGTCGAGTCGCGGGAGCTAATACGAGTCGAGGGCGAGGCAGACGGGATGGAGGCAAGGAGGGTGGGTTGGGTGGAGTGGACGCAGGGAGGGAGGGGAGCTGCGGTGCGACGGCGAGGCGCCTGCCCGCCTCCGCCTAGGGGAGCTCGCCGCCGCCGCCGCCGCCTGTGGCTGGCTACCTCAGGTGGGTGGTAAGGCACCCGACCCGAACCTCAACCTCAGCATCCAGGCCACTTCAGGGCTCTTTGGAGGTCTCGCCTCACTGAGACGCGCCATGAGGGCACGAGAGCGTACGCCCGGGCGGTGACATTGTCTTCCGACAGGAAAGAGTGCTGTCAATGGCATTCTAGGATAGCCAAGAAGGCCTTGAACGAACGACTCTCATCCTTCGGGAATGTCGAGGTCCTCTCTGTTATCTTTCGGGAGGCAGAACTGTCCGGCTGTTGGGGACTCGCCTGCAAACCTAAGAAAGGGTACGGATCAATAGCGAGCACGTCTCCGGCCATTCGCTATCGCAGATAGGACAGCCGATCAGCAGAAAGGCTCAATCGTTCAACCACGGGGGCCGTCCTTATCAAGCAATCGCTGCCGCCCGCGGCCTCGGAAAGGGGAGATCCCCGCATGCCACGACGCGGGCCGCCTCTCCGGCGCTCGCCTTGGACTGAGCTCGACAGCGCCGTGATTCATCGTCCCGAGGTATCTCGCATCAAGTTGGCAAAGATGGCATGATTTTTCCGTGCCATCTGCCAAAGCCGCCATGTGCTCTCGTCCCCGCTCCGGGCCCTCTGCCTCTGGCCCTGGCACCGACGCATGCGCGGGCGCAATCGAGGCACGGCATCAGCAGCAGCAGCGGAGACGGTGTCGCGCGCCGTTGGGATTCGGCGGGCTCCGGGCACGCTGCCCCCCAAAAAGGCTGCCCCGTCGGCCGCGCCGCTTCGCTTAGTGGAGCGGCCACCGCGGCGTGCCAGCTGACGAGCGCCTCTGATGGGCTGTAGGCCGCCTGCAACAAGGGTCTCATGAGCTCCATGGGTCCCGGCGCATCTGGCCGAGGGCCGGCTCTTTGAGGCACGGCAGGAATATATATACACTCAAGCACACTCGGTTGTCCCCGTGGCGCCTCAGATCCCCAAGCACGGCCAGCTTCACATCTCTACCGTTGCCCCCGAGTCTGAGACGCGTCTTTGTCCCCAGGCAGAGTTTGCCCATACCCGTACTTCAACCTCTCGTCGCGAACGATACCTGCCTAGCCTCTGCGCACCCTCACCAAACCACGTCACCTGGCCGGTACCCCCACTCTCACTTACAGCCATCGCCAGCAGCCTCAACCCCCAGCACTCGCCTTCAATTTCCAAATGTCATCGGCCCTGCCCCTCAGAAACAAAAGCGCCATGCCCTACGTCTCCGCTGCCCGCTACGGCAAGGACAATGTCCGCGTCCTCAAGGTCACCCGCGACGCCGCCACGGGCGTCCAGCACGTCACGGAGATGACCGTCTGCTGCCTCCTCGAGGGCGATATCGACACCTCCTACACCAAGGCCGACAACAGCGTCGTCGTCGCCACTGACTCCATCAAGAACACCACCTTCATCCTGGCCAAGCAACACCCCGTCAACCCCCCCGAGCACTTTGCCGCCGTCCTCGGCAGCCACTTCATCCAAAAATACAGCCACATCCACGTCGCCAACGTCACCATCGTCACGCATCGCTGGATCCGCATGGACGTCGACGGCAAGCCGCATCCCCACAGCTTCATCAAGGACGCCGGCGAGACGCGAAACGTCGAGGCTCGCGTCAGCCGCAAGGACGGCATCTCCATCACGAGCGCCATCGTCGGCCTGACGGTCCTCAAGAGCACCGGCTCGGCCTTTCACGGCTTCGTGCGTGACGAGTTCACTACCTTGGCCGAAACCTGGGACCGCATCCTGTCGACGGACGTGGATGCCAGCTGGAAGTGGAAAACTTTTGCCGACACAAAGGCCGTCGAGGAGAACGCGCCCAAGTTCGATGAGGCCTGGGAGAAGGCGCGCAAAATCACCCTCAAGCTCTTTGCTGAGGACGACAGTGCCAGTGTGCAGAACACCATGTACAAGATGTGCGAGCAGATCCTGGATGCCGTACCTGACACACAGAGCGTTTCGTACTCGCTGCCCAACAAGCACAACTTCGAGCTGGGTGAGTCGTCCGAGAATCCTTACGCGAACCTGATGAAAGTTACTGACGTATGTCCCAAGACCTGAGCTGGCACAAGGGCCTCAAGAACACCGGAAAGGATGCCGAAGTGTACGTCCCTCAGACCTCACCCAATGGACTCATCAAGTGCGAGGTATCCCGTTCCTAGCTCTGATGAGGGCTCCGCGAGGGTGAGGTGGCCACTGCCCCCCGGCGGAGCAAATGGAACATGACGTTGGAGGTCTCGACTCCTCCTGCACACAGGTCTCTTGAGGTCTCCGATTTCATGATTTTACTTCATTTTTTGCACACCTAGTTACGAATTTCTAGGTTCATATCTTCATCATGTGCCTTCTGGCTTGAGCTACTGTCCTAGCTGTAGATGAAGCTGGTTTGTGGCTGGATGGCCTGAGATGAGTGGGCGCAAGTCTTGGCCCTTGACAAGATAGAATGCAAAGCGACACAAAACCATGGCTCTGCAGATTCCACATTATCTTACTCGGTGCGTCGGTTCGTAGGCCGTGGATGAGACAGCTTGGCCACTGGCCGTATACCATGCCGTGAATATATATCATATAGTACATATAGTACAGAATTCATCCCAATGCAAATCGCCCAATGCTCCCTCGCGCCGCCGCCCGGCTCATAACCTCTCCTTGTCCTTTTCCCGGATCGCGTCAACAGCCTTCTCCCAACCCTCGCTGCCAACAGCCACGCCGCCGAACCGTATCACGTTCTGCTTATACGGATGCGCTTCACCCTCGAACGCCTTCAAGCGTGCCAGTCTCTTGTCCCGCAACCTGTTCTTGGGAAGCATGCCTGAGACGGCCTTCCGCAGAATCTCGCTGCCGCCGTGCTTCTCCATTAGCCGGTCCATGGTGAGGGCCTTGAGGCTGCCCGGCCGTGTTGTGTGTCTGTAGTACGTCTTCTGCCACTTCTTGCGCCCCGTGGTATGCAGTGCCGCGCAGTTCGTCACCACGACATAGTCGCCGCAGTCGGAGGACGGGTCGAAGACGGGCTTGTGCTTGCCCATCAGCAGAACGGCAATTCGCGACGCCAGGCGGCCTAAGGACGGGGGAGTGACGCCAGGCTGGGTGGTAAGGCTCTGGTGAGGAGTGGATGCAGAGATTTGGTGCCATACTCGCGAGTAGGCAAGTCGAGTCTGGAAGGGAATGCTCGTCAGGAGAGGAAGAGCAGCAGCAAGAGTTAGGGTTTGCTTACCAGACCCAGGGTTTGAGACATGATGGCAGCTCCCGAGGGATAGATCCCTCACCAAGCTAGATCCGCCGCGGATCTGAAGGAGATTTGTGGGACGAGCGTGCAGAAGCAGAGGGTCGCGATGCGCCGGATGGCCGTTCCTCCAAGCCAGGAAGCAATCATGAAAGTTTGATGCTTCATTCGGTGCTGACTAAGGCGGCGCGATCAGCTGACTGCGCTTGTCCTCAGAACTACCACCTTAGCGAGTGCCACCCCCCGGCCCCGGATGCCACAACGCGCGCCGGCGGGTCTTCGGTCAGTGAGCGCTGGATTTCAAAGCAGGCGGCACGACTTAAAATGGCGCTGAAAGGTGCAACGCCCAGGATCGTATTAACTTCACTCGGTCTACTGGCAGCCTATTCTACGTATCGCTACAGAGCCTCACGCCAGGCTGCCTTGGAAAGGCCCCCATCAGGTCGGAGCTGACTTGCGCGCCGGTTGTGTGATGCCGAGCGGACTCACTGATTCAGCTTATAGACAACATGACTGCAGACCACTCCTTTCAGGTACGTGGCTCCTTCATCCGAGCCTCAGGTTCCGACCGTCGGCGCGGACACGAGGCAACGAATTTTCCGTGTCGTCTTCTTCCTTTTCCCATGAGGCAAAGGGATTGTCAAAGCGGCTAGCGAAGCTGATGAAACTTGTGGCACCCAGGCTCTCTTCGCGGTGCCCCTCTCCTGTGACGGCTGCGTCAAGGCCGTTTCAGACCAACTCTACAAACTCAAGGGGATCACCAAGGTAGAGGGCAACATCAAGGACCAACTTATTTCCGTTGAAGGATCGGGTAAGATCTGCACGAGACAAGGACAAACAAGAAGGCTGTTTCCTTTTTGCTAACCTGGCGCCCGCGTTGCAGCCGCACCATCCGCCATAGTTGAGGCAGTCCAAGCAACAGGCAGAGACGCCATCCTTCGTGGATCGGGCGAATCAGATTCTAGTACGTCTAGCAGAGTTAGGATTTCCGTCAAGATCCTCCCGTCATACAATTCCTGCCATTGCGTCGGATCCATCTTGGGCACTCTTGACATGGAAAACGACAAGCACTGACGCAAGACTGCCAGGTGCCGCCGTCAGCATCCTTGAAACATTCGCAGACAGGATAGAGGGACAGGATGAGAACAAAGACCGGGAGGTAAGGGGACTGGCCCGGATGGTTCAAGTCAACCCGGAGCGAACGTTGGTCGACTTGACGATTCGTGGCGTGGCCCCGGGTACGTATCGGGCCACCATCCGTGAGTATGGGGACTTGAAGGCCGGGGCCACGTCTACCGGCTCCGTGTGGTCCTCAAGTGAGAAAGATGCAAAGGGGTTCTTGGGAACGATCGAGGTCGGCAAGGACGGCCGAGGAGCAGCGTTTGTCGACCATCCTTTCCAGGTCTGGGAGATTATCGGGCGCGCCATGGTCCTCACGAAGCAGGACGAGAGCACTCACCCGTTGCAAAACGACGAAAACACCGTTGTAGGAGTCATTGCGCGGAGTGCCGGCGTGTGGGGCAACGACAAGACCGTGTGCTCATGCACGGGAAAGACACTTTGGGAGGAGAGGAGAGACGAGGTCAAGAAGGGAATGCTGTAATGACGGGCACCTTCAGGTCCAATGAGACGACCGAGATACTCACGAAATCATGATGTGATACCGCCGACGCTCTAGTCTGCACACAAACCGCCACCGCACTCTTTGACACGTCGTTTGGCAGCATCTACGCATTCTCATCGGCAGTAGAGGGGAGGCAAGATTGCCTGTTTTGCACCAGCTAAATCGGCCGGATTTTCTGCGCCGGGCTGCCGGGAGACCTTCGTCATCAAGTGCAGGGGCTCAGTGCTGCCAAGGGGCATTGTCGTTCATCCAAGGGTTCAGGGTGTTTCGTGATGAAGCGGTGGTTGACGCATAACTTGGGTAAATGACGGAGCCCCACCGACTGGATACCGGAAGGGGCGGGAACATGAGACGGCGGAAGGGATCTGAGATGTGAAAGGCCCAAGCCTCGACAAGATTTACCCAGTCACCCGTGCCTGAGTACATCTCTTGACGAGGTAAGTTCTCCAACCTCTGGGCAAGCAAGCATAGCTGGCCTGGACTACGAGTATAGTCTTCGTACGTGCGATGACGACCTTATGCGACACACCCAAGTCGAAAGTCGAAGAGCAGCTTTGACACAGCATGTAGCTGCCTTACTCGGTGGGTAGATGGCTGGCAGAAGTGGCACCACGAGTCGAACCACCATGGTGCCTTTTTGGTTGTCTTTCGACATCCGGGCATCGAGTTCCTTGGTTGAGGCGAGGTGCTAGGCTCTGTACGGCTACGGCTGTGCTGTCATCGATGTGGAGGCGCATTGATCTTGGCAAAGCATATCTTAGATCTCAAACAAGACGAAGATTAAGTGGAAAATGCCTGCGGAGAGCTCCTTAACCAGCTGAGCCGGCTGATATGGCGGGGAAGAGGAGGCAAGGAGGGAGAAGGTAGGAGTTCCTCTCGTTCTACAGGCCGTCCATCTCCGGGTCAAAGGCCTGCTGTACGATTTAGGTGTCTCTGGCTTACACGTAGCTGAGCCCAAGGGCATGGATGGCAGTACAGGGATTGTCCACCACGAGGCCACGACGGCCAGGCCCTACCGGGTTGCCATTGGGGACCGGCCCGAGGCGGGCTTCGATTGCTACTGCAGAAGTGGTGGATGTTGAAAGTGAGTGGGAGTGGGTCGGGAGCTCCCTGTCATTATCGTCCTGGAGCCGCCGAGGCTGGATGTGCCAACGGGGCCAAGCTCACGACCGTCGCATGGCCCGGCGGCCCGATGATGGCGATCCAATAAGGTCCTCGACGGAGCTCTAATTCGATAGTCTGCGGTACTATCCCACGCCAACGACGTGAGCGCGTCTATTCTCGGTGCCCACCAAGAGGCACGAGGCTCTCTTCCCCCCGACTTTTGGCCAGCTTCTGTGGGAGGTGATGGCGGCATGCCCGTATGCATGCTCTGGCGCTAGCATCTCGCCTCACAGGCCCGAAGAATGCTGTCCCGGCTACCGGATGCGTGTTCAGACGAGGCTGGAGGGCCCAGGGATGCTGCATGGCGGGACACGGGCGGAGAAGCGCGTGCCTGGTATTGGCATTGACCCTGGTATTGTGGTGTTGGCCGTCGACGAGACGAAAGGTTCAGGTTCAGGGGAGGCTAATAAAGCGGAGATGTGGGCACCCGGCAAGGCGGACACGGAGGGGCTGCCAAAATGGCTGCTTGTGGGCGCCTGCACTCCGTACTCGCAAGGTCGGATTAGGAACCCGGAAGAATTACCACGAGTACGAGTAGATGACGGCGAGTACGCGCCGTCGCCGCACGTAGTGCCAAGGCCTTCCCGCCAGGGCCAATCAGCGCGGGCAACGGGGTCCTCTGCGACGCTCTGTGCCCCAAGATAGCTCGACGCCAGGGCCTGCCATGCGCCCGACCCCTGAAGCCCCTAGGACAGACACCTACTCCGTACTCGTATAGGTAAGGTAGGTAGGCGACGACAGAGATTCTCACTGATGAGATGGATTGCGGTTCATTATGGGAGACTCACGACGTGTGGCATACGTACGAGTAGGTCTACTGCCGAGTGCCACGGCTGCTCTTTGTATGCGCACAGCTGATGGACATGGAGGCGTGAGACACAAGCCGCAAGCATGGATGCAGATGCGAGCAATCCCCAGGCAGGCGCTTGACGTTCCTGAATCGTAGCCGCCGTGCAGCCGGCCGGCCGCCTTGCTCCCAACAGCCCGGGACCGAAGGGCTCCTCGTTTTCCATCCTAGCGCCGAAAGGATGCATCCTCTGCAGGTCGTCGTTGGGCATTGGGCATGGCCGCTGGGATGCAACCATGCCCAGGCGCCTGCTGCGACGCTGACGAGCCGTACGGAGTAATTCAGGTAAGGTACCTTAGTTGTAAGGTAAGGTACTTTGGTGCTCGTGGGATGCTGCCCGAGATCCGCGCGTGCCTCCAGCTGTTGCTGCCCGTGCCCTTGAGTGGATTCACCGAGGATGGGCACGCAGAAACCGGAGACAACGGCAGCGTCTGCCACGGTCAAAACGGCGTGCGCTGCGGCCCACGGACCACAGCGATCACACGCCCGCCGTCGAACCCGCCCAGCCACCGGGCCAGTCCCTCGTCTCGAAGCGCCCCCCCCCGCGTGTCACCGCCGTCGCCGTGACACGTCGAGCCCGGGACTTGTCAGACCCCTGACCCCTGCGCGCGCGAGAAGCAGGGCATTGGTTTGGAATATCCTGCAGCAGCGTGCTACCTTGGCGGCTAATGCAAGAGATGGTGGTGGCTCCGGCGGCTGGCTGGCACAGCTGGGTCGTGGCATGGACGTCGTACGTGCATGGTCCCACTGCCGCCCCGAGTCGATCAATCAACCACCCCATCCGCTCTCTTTCTCCTTCTCCTACGACTATGTCTGTCCGCCACGGGCCTGTCCGTCCCATTTCTGTCCCTTTCCGGTTTCCTGTTCTTGCTTCTCTCCCGGCGCCGTCCAAGAGCTGCATCTGCACGCCTCGCTAGCTCATCCTTCCTTCCGTCCACACAGCTGCCTGTCTGGCCCATCATCTCGCACCTCCAAGCTGCAAGGTGCTTGGCCCATCACGCATCTTGACCTGGACTCCCATCGCCTTCACCCCCGAGCGCCGCGGCACCAACTAGTGCCGTCCTGTCCTTTCCGACTACGAGTGCAACCGCGGCTGTGTGCCTCGAGCCACCTCAGCTTCTCTGTCGACTAATTCACCCTGCTCTGCCGAAAACGTGGCATCTGGATACCACCTCCAAAATAGAAACATTTCACTGTCACTCCACGGCTGGCCGGAAACCATCTCCTACGACCACCCGATTCGAATCGACTCAACCAACTGAAGTCGACTCGGCTGCAGCCCCTGCCGTCAGTCAAGCCTCCGTCCTCCAAGCTGGGTTGTATCCTCGGTCTGGACAACAACGCGGAACGTCCAAGGCGCGGCAGCATCGCTCTCGGTGTCCGTTTCTACCAACTCCACAGATCAACAGTTCACCTTACAGTGCTTTCTCCGGACACGGCCGGGCCTGACCTCGTTGCGGGATCGACTCCCAATCACGCCCCGGCCCGCCAAGCCTGTGCTCATCCTCGTGAGGTCGACTCGGCGCCGTAATCTGCTGTTAGTGAGCCCCGGGATTGCGACAGGGCGGGGAACACCATCTTGAACACTGTGGGCGGGCCCGCCAAGCGAAAAATACATAGTCTGAGCCTCGCTCCTCTACTAAGCGCCCAGCCGTGCCCGCGCACTTTAGCCAGACGGACGGGCTGACTACTTCGCACTTGGAAGGCTGGCAAGGAGCACGAGTTGGCCCAGCCATCTCTCATCTTTACTGAGGTGCCCATTCCTGAGAAAACTCGATCCTTAGGATATCTTCACCCACGGCCATTCCCAGAGACCGCGGAAGCGCATAGCTGTCAGCCATGTCGTTGAAACAGGTGAGCATCCCCTGCGTTGACCATGACCGTGGCGAGGGTAGCCTGTCACGCAGCCCGACTAACCCAATCGACTCTGCAGGAAATCGAAACCTGGGTTGCGGCCTTGGGTCGTTACGATAACAATGAGTTCGACGATGCGCTCGGTGAGTTTGACAAGATCTGCGATACGAGCAAGATCCTCTTCAATATGGGCGTCATTCACGCCACTCTTGGCGAGCATGAAAAGGCGGTAAGTCCAACTCATTCCTCTCGTCGGTGGAGCACAAGGAAACCTGATGGTTTGCTGACTTTCACTCCCCTGGCCAGGTCGAATGCTACCAGCGTGCGATACGGCTCGACCAGTATCTTGCTGTGGCATACTTCCAGCAGGGTGTCTCCAATTTCCTACTGGGGGATTTTGAAGAGGCTCTTGCCAACTTCAACGACACTCTCTTGTACCTGCGCGGAAACACCATGATTGACTATGCTCAACTGGGTCTTCTCTTCAAGCTATACTCGTGTGAAGTGCTTTTCAACCGCGGTCTATGCTACATCTACCTGCAGCAGAGGGATGCTGGCATGCAGGACCTGTCCTATGCCGTCAAGGAGAAGGTGGTCGAGGACCACAACGTCATTGATGAGGCTATACGCGAAGAAGCCGAGGTAAGCCGTGACTGTTCTTCCATCTTCCCAGGCTTGACTTACCGACCTTTTAGGGTTATACTGTCTTCTCGATTCCCGTCGGCGTCGTCTATCGGCCAAACGATGCCAAGGTGCGAAATCTTAAGACCAAGGACTATCTCGGCAAGGCAAGACTTGTAGCTGCTTCGGACCGTTCCAATGCCTTCACTGGTTTTGCAGGTTCTGAGATCAAGAATGTGAGTCAGGTCGGAGATCACGTTGAATCGTTCACAAGCTCACTTTTGCTGCAGGCCGGGAAGAGCGAAGTCAAAGACGACAGGCCGGCAGATAACATCTCCTTTGCGGCTACCAACCTCGTCAAGCCCGGCCTCCAGTCGCGGAGACAACAGTCTGAACCGCCAAACAGTCGCAACGTCTTCCCTCCCACACCACCCCCTGAGAACGATCGACCCAGTCGTGGCGCCTCCGTCCGGAACGGACCCAAGCCGATGCCTGCGAAGCTCAACATCCCGGTGCAAGAGTCGAGTCGGAGGTACGAAAAGGCGGCTTCCCCCCTGGAACGCCGGTCACCGCAAGATGGCCGAGCAAGACCTACCAGGTCAGCGTCTGCTACACCAGCACGAAGCTTCTCTCAACGGGACGCGGCGCCGGCGCCGCTGCAACGGAGGCCCACGAGGCCGATTGAGGAAGAAGAGGCGTACCCAGGCGAGCTGTACGATATGTACCAGGGCGGTGGTGGTGGGTCGAGGGGATCAAGAGGAAGCCGGCCATCCAATCGAACTCGGCAACAACAGCGGTACATCGAAGAGGAGGAGGGCTCCGACTACGACGATGGCTCCCTTGACGAGGCAGAGTTTGAGATGGTGTCCAACAATCGCCGCGCCCCGTCGTCCCGTTCTGGGTCGCGAGCACCGTCACGCCGCCCCGACATCAGAAAGGTTAGGGTCAAGGTCCACGCTGACGACGTGCGCTACATCATGATCGGAACTGCAATCGAGTTTCCCGATCTGGTAGACCGCATTCGCGAGAAGTTTGGCCTGCGCCGGAGGTTCAAGATCAAGATCAAGGACGAGGACATGCCCGAGGACATGATAACCATGGGCGACCAAGACGACTTGGAAATGGCCCTGCAGAGCGCAACGAGCGCCGCGAAGCGGCAGAGGCAAGAAGTCGCCAAGCTGGAGGTAAGAAACTCTCCACACCCCTATCCAGTCCACCCAACTCTGCTTGTCGCAGCACTCTCCCTCACCTTAACCGAGCTGCAGCTCTTTGAAGTGGATACTAAGCGTCATTGCAGATTTGGATTTTCGAAGTTTAGACTCAGTATACCCCACGCGCCTTCGTGGGCGCTCGGTCGACGCACATTGCTCGACCCTTCCGCACGTCACGATGTAATGAATGGCCTTGTCGACGTTTCATTCACCTCTGCGGCTCTTCATCATACCCCTATGAACAAATCATCATCACAACAATCATCACCATCCGATAGCGAACCTGTTTCCATATTCTAAAGCTGCTTCGAGCTGGCTCGCGGACAAAATCTGCAGGAGGGAGGTGTTTGCCCGACATATCTAGGACGACAGTTTTCTTTTTCCGCACCGTCATGGCGAAGGAGCATTTATTGATGGAAACTTTTGTAGACAAAAGGAGCATTCTGGCAGAGTCGAGAGCTTAATAATGAGGGAGGTAGAACGGGGAAGTGGAATGGGGATACAGGCCCGCGACAGAGGCCCCTCCCCCTTGTTGTTTATTCACCACGGTCCCCACCCAGGATTTTGTACCCTGGTATTGCTGTTATTTCCATGGCTGCCTTGTTGACCTCGCTTGCATGTTTTGACGATGCAAGAGTGATGGAGTCTGAACTTGTCGGCAGAGATATGACCGGGTTCAGATAGGCATTCTGGCCTTGGCAGCTAATATACAAGATGTGGCAATGATGACCAGAGAAATTTGAAGACCCTTTTGGAAACAACACTGAGATGGCCTTGATTGTATGTTATTTGCTGCGATCGACGCCTTGCCAGCCCCATCATCGGATTCTCTGCTCGACGACTCGGTACAAGACATGTCGGGTCAATATCTTTGTCTATGATGCGAATGCAATGTCAAAGAGCAGTGATCGTGCACCCCTATTAAAATCCACCATATTTGTACATGGGTATCCATCGCAACCGCCCTGTTGCTCTATCACCCCGTCGGATCTCGCAACGCTCACTGCATCTCCCTCAGCACTGCCTTGACGCAATCGAGCCGACGACGCCATTCGTCCCTGCCCAGCAGCATAAACATCCTCGAACTGCTCTGCGAAACCACGTCTTGGCCTCCTGCGCCAACCAGCCGCAGGGCGTTGTGAATGACGACTTGGTCAATGCCTTCGTTCCGTAGAATCATATGGATGGATTCCATAACCCCGTCACCCTTCCCGCCCCAGCACTCTTCCTGCTCAATTGCCTGGCCGAGCGCATTCAGGATCCGCTCGTCTGGGGCAGCAGCAGCCAAGGAGGACTGGTGCAGGCTGACAGGGATGCGCCAAAAGAGATACGGGTGTTGGAGGATGAGGCTGCTCGGAGACTGAAAGCCACCCTGCCTGCTGACGAGGATGTTGAGGAGGTATGCTCCCTGCGTTTCCCTGGATTGCAACGCAGGGACAAGCTCCAGCTGGGTTTGCCAGGCCTTTGGCAGGGTCTCTGGGTCGGGGCTGCGCCCACTCGTGATGGCCTCAAGCTCCCGTAGCATCGGTTGGATCAAATGATGGTCTATGAGCTTCGCCTCTTTTTCCGCCAGCGCCGGGATATTGTTCCCGAGCAGCGCATCCCGGTACTTGTTGTTGAAGTGCTCGAGCTTTGCCAAATTGAGCTTGATGCCGCCTCTAGTAAACTTGAACGTCAACTGTGCAGTTGTTAGCATTCATGAGAGAGACACCCGAGGAGGGGGGGGGG
>JALHBU010000193.1:0-29202 GCA_024340005.1 Tolypocladium tropicale | reverse complement strand
GGGGGGGGGGCGGTCACGAAAGGGCTCGATTGTCAAGCAGGTCATTCCGTTGGTGCTTTCATCAATCAACGTGGTACATCAAACGAAAGACAAATATAGCAGACCTTTGCGCCTCACCCAAATTCGTTCTCGTAAACCCTTCACCACGTCCTACAACACGATGGCTTCCAATTGCCACGGCGCTTCCCTTATGCAAGCAGGGCCCGTTGTGAAATGCGGGCAGTCACTCTTCCCTCCTCAGCCTCTTTGCCGCTCACACTTCGCCGCTCGTAGGCAAGAGAAGTGAACTTGGAGTCATAGTCAATGCCCGACGAGACCTTTCGGCTACCACCGATCAAGATTGGCGGCGTCGCACTCTTGAGCTGGCCGTATGGCATGGAGTAGAAATAGTCCTCGGCCTGGATGGAACTGTCCCTCTGCCTCCGCCACGGCCCCTGTTGCCCCCGCGCCTGCTCCGCAATGTCCTTGCTGTTGCTGACTCGCCTCTCGTTGCTAGCCGTATCCAGCTGGGACTTGCGATCCGAACGGATTAAGCCGCTCCGCGCCGCGGAGGGAATCTTGCTCTGCGCCAGCCCCTCATGCGTTGGAGTAGTTGGAGGATGTGAGCGGAGAGGATCAGGATGCGCGCCGCCTCCAGATTTGGGCCTATGATCCTCCTCTGCAGCAGGGTCATCGTTGTCAGGCTCCGACTCTGACGAGTCTTCAAAGTCGTAACGCCGAGTCAGTGCAGAGTACGACTGCCGCACAGCGGTTCTTTGAGCGGCCATGGCGCTGCGATTTCGATGATTGGTCCTTGAGATCAGCGAGTCGGTCGGCATCCACGTCTCCGTGAACCTGCCCGGACGCCCATCACTGACGTCGTTGGAAGCAAAGCTGCGCTGTGGCGTACCGGGCTCTCCCAGTGGTAGTGACTTGTAGGAGCCAAGGCGGGACGAGCGAGGAACAGAATGTTTTTCTTCCGTGAGGGAGAATGCGTAGTCTCGCGGAGGATTGCCGGGAACCATTTGGTACTGCCGTTCAGGGAGTTCAGTTTGCAACCCCTTATTCCCGACTGAAACGGTCGAGCCAACCCTCGTGTGCATGAAGGGGATGCTTGATGGCCGCGAAGGCTCATGTGGAAGCGCGGAGCCGGGAGGCGTGGATGGCGTCTTCTCGCCATGGACGCTGCTGGCTGTCGTGATAGACGACTTGTTCCTCTTGTGGAACGGCCGTGCCGTCAAGTTATCCTCAAGCGGGTTCATATCGGGCGGCATCAAACTGATCTTGCGGAAAGCGAGCCCAAGCCAGAGCGACATGGACAGCGATATCAGATGCAGGCCGCCGGCACCGACCATGGTGTAATACACGGCTGGGACCAAGTAGTTCATGAGGTCATTGTTGCTTAGCAGCGTAGCCCAAGAAGCCGCGCTCTTGTGCGCAGAGAAAGCCCCGAAGCCGTAGATGACCATGATGCACAGGTCGGCAACGGCGGCGAAGACATGGTATGCGGCCGAAGACGCAGGTGTACGACCAGAGGCGCTGCGGGAAAGATGGTAGATGGCGTAGAGGCAGTGAAGCAAGGAGACGCCGGCCTATCAGCATACGTGGTGGTTAGTTGATCATATGCATTGGAAGCTCCCAAACCGGCAGTGAAGCTCACAGCAATTCTCAGGGTCCATGCCGTGCCGTTGTCAACATTGGTAATAAGAATCATCAGGACCAAGACGCCGACGGCGCCATTGAGCTCCAGCACCCGCAGGGCCAGCTGCAGGTGACGCAGCCACTTGATCCATTTCTTGCTGCGCGAACCCAAGGGCAAGTAATGGTTTGTCTGGTGCGAGAGAAGGAGGTGTGCACTGGGCGAGGTCAGCGGCCGCTGCTTGCCTGGGTACTTAGGTATGAAACCGGTCGGCCTGCCTGCCCGCGCCTTGGGAGGACGGGATAGCTGACCAGCGATGGGGCTTACTCGGGGTGTCGGTTGAAGGAGATCAAGGGCCCGCTGGGCTGGGGCTTCCGGGGCTTGGGCTCCCAGCTGGCTCTTGTCACGGCCTTGGGGTCAAAGGTGGCTTGAGGGAAGCGCGAGTCGTTGCGCGGCTCGGCGCTGTACATGAACGGTGGCTGGGAGCTGCCCATCGTGGTGCATTCCGCTGTGTCGGTGGCTCGTGCAAAGGATACCGGTGTCTCCCGTCGATGGGTTGGAACGGAATGGAATGGAATGGGTGAAGCAGTGGCACGCGCGGCGCCGCCTGCTGGAATGATAGCGACCGACGGATGGCTCCAGGTGGGAGGAGCCCGCCGTGACGCTCGGTGCCGTTCGGTTGTCCGGGCAACCATCGGAGCTCGGCCCGCCGAAACGCCACCCATCTCCGACTTCGTCCTGCCAGCCCCGGCTTGCCAAAAAGTCTCATCAGCACCAAGAATGCATCCGAGATCGCCCTGGGCCGTGGGCAAGGCCTGGGGCCCCTTGGGCCGCGGCGCATATCGGTCCGTACCGTCACAACGAGCCTGTTTCTCCGTATCGTCGCCCTCATTGCTGTCGGAATCACCAGCGTGCTCCTCGCGATGCCCCGATACCCCGCTGCGCATGGCTGTCGTCGGCTCGGGACCGGCAGGCTTCTACGCTGCAGCTAGAGTTATGTCCAAGCTTCCCAATGCGCAGGTGGATATGTATGAGGCTCTGCCGGTGCCGTTTGGCCTCGTGCGGCACGGCGTCGCCCCGGACCACCCCGAGGTAAAGGTGAGTGGCTGAGACGACACGAGATTAGCCGGCTTGTCGATGCATCCACGCAGCGCGGCATTAGGCATCTTATTGACGTACATGCGATGCAGAACTGCCAGGACAGGTTTGACGAGATCGCATCGTCGCCAAACTTCCGCTTCGTCGGGAATGTGTCCGTCGGTCGTCCTGCGCACGCGGCTGATCACTGCACGGTGCAGCTTCAGTCCCTCATGCGACACTATGACTCCATCCTGATGGCTTACGGCGCATCCGAGGACAAGAAGCTCGGCATTCCCGGCGAGTCAACCTTGAGCGGAATCTACTCGGCCCGCCAGTTCGTGGGTTGGTACAACGGGCTCCCGGACTGCGCGGATCTCGAGCCAGACTTGGCACGCGGGGACGAAGCCGTCATCATTGGGCAAGGGAATGTCGCGCTGGACGTGGCGAGAATCCTACTGGAGGACGTAGACGTCCTGAGGAAGACGGACATTGCGGAGCATGCTCTGGCCCAATTGGCCAACAGCCGGGTCCGCAGAGTTCACGTCGTCGGGAGGAGAGGGCCGATGCAGGTTAGTGCACCGCAACCTGCCCACGTCAAGCGGGCTATGTTTGGCTGACTTGCTATCCCACGTGCCCTTTGTCAGGCTGCCTTCACCATCAAAGAGGTTCGTGAGCTCATGAAGCTCTCTGATGTGGCCTTTGAACCCGTCGATCGTTCCCTCATTCCGGAGGACCTCAAGGTCCTTCCTCGAGCGTCAAGACGCCTCATGGAAGTTGTGCTCAAGGGGAGCCCCGCGCCGTCCCAGCAGCGAAGTTCCAAATCATGGTCCCTCGACAGCTGCCTGTCCCCCAGGCACTTCCTTGGTCACCGAGATAATCCCACCGCGGTAGCCAGCACCGAGTTTGATGTCATGAGCCTCGAATCACCCTTCGATCCGCGGTCGCGGATAAGTGCCACGGGCCGGACAACGATACTGCCGTCAGATGTTGTCTTCCGCTCCGTGGGCTATAAATCCGTTGCCCTACCGGGCTTTGCCGAAGCTGGGATCCAGTTTGACGACAGGCGGGGTATTGTGACCAACGATGGGGTCGGTCGGGCGATGCGACTCGTTTCCGAAGAAAACACCGCAGCTGCTGCTGTCCAGCAGGTGCCGGGAATGTATTGCGCTGGCTGGGTCAAGCGTGGTCCCACAGGGGTGATTGCCTCAACTATGCAGGATGCTTTCGCCACGGGCGACGCCATCGTGGAAGACTGGCTGTCTGGTGCTCGCTTCCTCAGAAGTGACCCAAGCCACCGAGCCGGCGGCTGGGAAGCCGTCGCGCGAGAGGCAGGACCCAGTGCGGCGCTGTCTGTGTCGTGGGACCAATGGCGCAAGATAGATACGGCCGAAAGATATCGAGGGATGCGAGTTGGCAAGGAGAGGGAGAAATTCACAAACACGGTAGATATGCTATCCGCAGTTGGATGATGGCTCAGTGGTCGCTAGATTTCTACTTGTATCACTACTTCTATCCCTCAACAACCAGCCTCCACCTAGGAGCTCTTGATCTTCTCGGTGAGCTCCGGCACCTGTTCAAACAAGTCGCCAACCAGGCCGACATCGGCCACCTGAAAGATGGGCGCGTCGGGATCCTTGTTGATGGCCGCAATGACTTTACTGTCCTTCATGCCAGCCAGATGCTGGATGGCGCCCGAGATTCCCACAGCCATATAGAGCTGAGGGGCAACAACCTTGCCCGTCTGCCCAACCTGAAGGCTATTGTCCGCATATCCGCTGTCAACGGCAGCCCGCGAGGCACCCACGGCCGCGCCCAGAGCATCAGCAAGTGGCAGCATGATTTTATCAAAGTCCTCCTTGGACTTGAGGCCCCGACCGCCGGAGACAACCTTGCTTGCCGTCGCCAGGTCTGGCCGATCCGACTTGGCGAGGTCCTCGGAGACCCATTCCGTCGTCGGCTGGGGCTTGGGGTCGACGCCCTGAACCACGGCAGCAGAGCCCGACTCGAGGTCTGCGGGCGCAAACGCGGTGCCTCGGATCGTGATGATCTTGACGGGATCTGACGACTCGACAGTCGCAATGGCGTTTCCGGCATAGATGGGTCGGACAAACGTCTTTTCGTCTTGAATGGCCGTGATGTCGGAGATCTGCTGCGAATCTAACAGAGCCGCCACTCGTGGCAGAACGTTCTTGCCAAAAGCGGTGTGGCCCGATATGACATGCGTGTAGTTGCCCTTTTTGATGTTCTCAACTAGCAGTGGAGCATAGCTTTCGGGCAGTCCCTGAAGGCTTGAAGTCAGCATCTTGCCTTGGCCTGGTGAGCGGAACAATCGACTGCCAACACCGCGCTTCATATTGTGCTGTCAGCGGCCGAGAATGGGCTCACCTTCTCATATGCCTCGTTCTCAACGGCAATGATCTGCTCGACGCCTTGGACCTTGGCGGCCTGCTCGGCAGCGGCCGACACCTTGCCTCCGGCAACAAAGCCGTGGACAGTGCCCCCCAGCTTCTTGGCTGCCGTGAAGGCGCTCAGGGAGGCGGGGTTCAGCTGGCCATCACGCTGCTCCAAAATGGCCAACGTCGACAGCAGCCGGCTGCGGGAACATGCGCTGAAGGCGGCCGTGCCGCGGCCCAGCAAAGGGCCAGCCGCACCCGCCAGGGCTCTTCTTGCCGTATTAATCATGTTGAGGACTGTCCAAACGAACGACGCTGGTGGAATCGGGCAGCGGCGGCTCGTTTGCCTCGTCGAGGAGGTTGAGGGTGGAAGTTGAGCAGTGGCCCGGGTGGACGCGGCCCGAGGTGCGGCGGCACACTCTCCCCGGCCGTCTTCGGGCGAGCGACGGCGCTGGGGCCACGTGACGTGAATAGAAAATCCGGGCCATTCCGATCCGTGAACTGGCACGTGATTTTGTGCTTCGTACTCCGCAGTCAACTTCCCATGTGCCTGGTCACGTGAAGCCATGCGCCAGCCAGCCTCCTAAGCCATCCCTGTGATCACTCAGCAGATGCCCACCCCCCCAGGTTGTCGCGCCAAATTTCAACAAACGCGGCTTGCCATCGCAGCACAGGTTCGAGCATCGCGGCGCATCGCATCGCTTGTTCAAAAGCGCATCAACCGATCCGCGTGCTTCCGAACTGCCACCTGCGCAATCGTCCCGGGTCATCGCAAGGGACGCGTGACGCGTCGCTTTGATTGCTGCGCTCCACATCTGCGAATTTAACGACGGACAAGACAAAGACAGCCAGCTAGTCCAAGCGCATCTCTATCATCATGGAGGACACCACAACGTACGGCTCTCCCGACAATGGTGCGTCGCCGAATGGCAACCCCATTCTCGCACAACCGCCCCTACAGCCTGACGCCGGCGCTCCTGTCAACAGCCAAGGTAACCTTCCCCTTTCGCAACGCCCTCAGCAAGTTCACAGCCCGCTTACTCGCCCGCGCTTCTAGACGTGCAGATGTCCGAGGGTCAGCCCAATGTGACTGAGGCACACATCAAGCAGGATAGCACCACTCCCGGCCCCGGTGCGGTGTCGGACGATCCTCTCGATGCGCCAGATGGCCCTCCAGCTGAGACCACGGTGCGCGCTGATGAAGAGATGGGCGATGCGCCCGACGATGCTCAGAAGCCCGCCGCGCCTGCCCCTGACGGTGCCAGCGCCACAGATGTCCAAGAAACAAAGTCAAAGGAGACAGTCGAGTCGGCAGCGCGCGAGCACCTTATCTCGCAGACACACGCGATTGTTCTGCCGAGCTACAGTACCTGGTTCGACATGAACACCGTCCACGACATCGAGCGAAAGGCCATGGCGGAATTTTTCAACAATCGCAACCGGAGCAAAACGCCGGCAGTTTACAAAGACTATCGCGATTTCATGATCAACACCTATCGACTTAACCCGGCCGAGTATCTCACCGTTACGGCATGCCGACGCAATTTGGCTGGCGACGTTTGCGCCATCATGAGAGTGCACGCATTCCTGGAACAATGGGGCTTGATCAATTATCAGGTAGGCAGCTCCTCAACTTCCCCTTGAACTGCCCCCTCTGCCTTCTCGCGTTGGACGGGATGCAACTGAACCAGGCTAACGGAGAACCCGCCAGGTTGACGCGGAACAACGGCCGTCCCATGTCGGCCCCCCCTTCACCGGACACTTCAAGATCATTTGCGACACCCCTCGCGGGCTCCAAGCATGGCAGCCGTCAGCCGATCCTGTGGTTCTGGAGGGCAAGAAGAATCACGACACAGAGACCAAGGCCGGCGCAAAAGTCGCGAGTAAAGCTGACTTGAACCTTGAGATTGGACGAAACATTTACGAAGCAAATGCGAAGGGGACGCCGGTCAGCAAGGTTGAGAGCAAAGCAAACGGGGACGGGCCCACGACCAACGGGGTATCTAGCGCGGAAGAGGCGGCCACTGTGCCCGTGGCCAAGGTCAACTGCCACCAGTGCGGCAACGACTGCACGCGCGTCTACTTTCACAGCACCCAGACAGATTCGAGCTCCAAAGCCAAGTACGATGTCTGCCCGCTGTGCTTCACCGAGGGGCGGTTGCCAGCGAACCACCAGGCAAGCATGTACACGAAGATTGAGAATCCGACGTACGCAACCAGCCTGGATCGGGAGGCGGCGTGGACTGATGCCGAGATCCTTCGTCTCTTGGAAGGACTCGAGCGTTTTGACGAAGACTGGGGTGAAATCGCGGAGCACGTGGGCACCCGGACGCGCGAGGAATGCGTGTTGCAGTTCCTGCAGCTCGACATCGAAGAGAAGTACCTGGACTCGGAAGCCCCCGTCAACGCACCGACCGGGCTGTCGATGCTTGGTGCCCATCATGGGCAGCTGCCATTCAGCTCCGTGGACAATCCGGTAATGTCAGTTGTGGGCTTCCTCGCCAGCCTGGCGAACCCCGCCAGCACAGCAGCCGCAGCACACAAATCGGCCGACGAGCTGAAGCGCAGTCTCCGAAGACAACTCGACGGCGATGAGAGCAAGAAGGATGCGGCGGCCAACGGGCAGGTCAAGGGCAACGGCGACGAGGAGGAGGAGCCGGTCAAAGGTGACTCCATGGACGTCGACCTGCGCCAGGATGTAACAACTACGACGACGACGACGACGACAACGACGACGACGACGAGCAACAAGGCAACGCTTGCATCGGTACCGCTCGCGTCGATTGGAGCTCGGGCCGCTGGGTTCGCATCGCACGAAGAACGCGAGATGACGCGCCTCGTGTCGGCGGCCGCCAATGTGACGCTGCAGAAACTGGAGCTGAAGCTCAAGTACTTCAACGAGATGGAGGCAGTGCTGCGCGCAGAGCGGCGGGAGCTGGAGCGCGGGCGGCAACAGCTGTTCCTGGACCGGCTGGCTTTCAGGCGGCGGGTTCGAGAGGCGGAAGAAGCGCTCAAGGTGGCGGCGGCGGTTGGCGGGGAGCAGGGGGCGCGAATGGCACACGAGGCGGCCACGAGCGAGACGGAGAAGCTGAGCCTTCAGCCGGCTGTCGGGGAGGTGTCGGCGCAGCCGCCGAGCATGGACGGGCAGAGCAGAAGTTTCGAGGTGTGAAGCGCGAGCTGAAATGTGAGGGGGCAGCAACAGCAACAGCAACAGCGTCTGGAAATGGATGGAGGAGGAATAGGGGGTAGATGGGCACTCGTACTCGTACTGTGATTTCGAGGGGGATTCGGCGAGACGGAGGTGGATCTTGGGGCCAGAGAGACGGATTGGGGCGCAGGACCGGGCCCTCACACGAGGGGGGCAATGTTGTACCACTACTCGTACTGGCTTAGTTTACGTTTGATCACTGGAGTTAATAGGGAAGTGTGCATTGGCGCATTGCCGGGGCGGCTCGTTTCGACGTCGAAGGCGTCATGTACGTGTGAGTGCGAGAAGCTGCTCGCATGCGACGAGTACCCGTATTGCTAGATTGGCCGCCTCCCCTACCCAATTACGAGTGGAGGAAGCGTGCAGGAAGCTCGCGTGTCAAGTGGCCAAGTTGCAGCGCTCTGATGCCGCGGACTCGGGGTCCCGGCCGGGCCCGGCACGGCAGCCCGGAAATGGCGGCTACGAGCCCGAGTGCATGGCGCGGAAGCTGCAGGTGCATGTACGACTACTCTTACGAAGTACGAAGTACGGAGTAACTAGTCCCAACCGTACGAGTACTTGTACGCTGCGCTGGTGGGAGAGCGACCGAACCGACGGGTTGAATGGGCGGCGGCGCCGGGCCCGCCTCGTCGGCCCTTGGCCCAAGTTAGCCGTCGTCGCCTCGGTCGGGCAATCGGGGACATGGACGCCCCCATCTCCCTCCTGTCCCCAGTCGTGGTGGTCGCCGCTAATAACCTCGGCTGTCTGACGGCGAGACCCGCCCACCCCCAGAGCTCAACCAGGCGCTGCAGCTTCGAGGACCCGTAGCCCCGGGCCCAAGTGGGGGGGAGGCTGACGGACAGCGGCCGAGCATGTGCTCTGGGTAAATAAGAGGCAGCGCAGCCCAGGAACCACCTCACATGCCAAAGACCGCCAGCTTCACGAGCAAGGCACAGAGCACCCGTATACTCACTCGTACGCGTGCGAGCAGAGAGGTAAGGCGACGCCGAGCCCCGGCCCACTGGCCTGCTGGCTGACGACCTGGGTGCGTGCAGCAGGAGCCAATCGACCGGACCGAGCTGTCGATTCGCCTCAAGGAGCCCCTTCGCGCAGTAGAGAGGTAGAGAGAGAGAGAGAGAGACAGAGGACAAGAGAGAGGCACACGCGCTCTGCCAGCCCTCCCCCTCCCTGCTCACTCACCCACGCCCGCGAGCGAGCTCCCAAGTCCCCCCTCCGGCCGGCCATGTTGACGCCCGCCGCCCGCTCCCACGCCCTGAGGATCCCCTTCCGACGTATAAAGACGCCCACGGTCCGTCCCCTTCCTCGTCTTCCCCCGTCCCCGCGTCGAGAGACGGCCGCTGACCCAGTCTCAAACAGGCGACCATCATGGCCGCCGCTAAACGGAGCAACAGCTCCCTCCCTCCAGGTATGCGCGCGCCCTCGTCTCTGTGCAGCCGGCGCAGCTTTCTTCACCGCGCTCCTGAGCTGACAAGCAACCCACCCAGGCTACGCCGAGGACAAGTCCAAGGGCGCCATGCTGCGGTTCCAGGACTCGCTGCCTCGCCTGCCCGTCCCCACGCTCGAGGAGACGGCCAAGCGCTATCTCAAGTCGCTCCACCCGCTGCTGTCGTCGGCCGAGTACGAGGCCAGCAAGGCCGCCGTCGCCGACTTCATCAAGCCCGGCGGCGTCGGCTCCCGGCTGCAGGACAAGCTCCTGGCCAAGCGCCAGGACCCGGCCACCAAGAACTGGATCTACGAGTGGTGGAACGACGCCGCCTATCTCTCGTATCGCGACCCCGTCGTGCCCTACGTCAGCTACTTCTACTCGCATCGCGATGACCGTGCCCGCCGCGACCCCGCCAAGCGCGCCGCCGCCATCTCGGCCGCCGTCCTCGAGTTCAAGAAGCTCGTCGACACCGGCTCCCTCGAGCCCGAGTACATGAAGCGCCTGCCCATCTGCATGGACAGCTATCGCTGGATGTTCAACGCCTCGCGCGTCGCCGCTCGCCCCGCCGACTACCCCGTCAAGTTCGCTCCCGAGAGCCACCAGCACATCATTGCCATCCGCAAGAACCAATTCTTCAAGATCCCCACCCACCTCGCCGGCCGTCAGCTCAACGCCTCGGAGCTCGAGCGCCAGTTCGCCCACGTCTATCGCGTCGCCCAGCGTGTCCCCGCTGTCGGCGCCCTCACCTCGGAGAACCGCGACGTCTGGGCCGACGCCCGTGCCGTCCTCCTCGACGCCAGCCCGCGCAACAAGGCCGCCCTCGAGGCCATTGAGTCGGCCGCCTTCGTCGTCTGCCTCGACGACGCCGCCCCCGTCACCCTCGAGGAGCGTGCCCACCAGTACTGGCACGGCGACGGTGCCAACCGCTGGTACGACAAGCCCCTGCAGTTTATTGTTTGCGACAATGGCACCTCGGGCTTCATGGGCGAGCACTCCATGATGGATGGCACCCCGACCCACCGTCTCAACGACTATGTCAACGACCTCATCTTCGGCAACAAGATCGACCTGGCCGACCCCACGGTCCGCTCCGGCCTTGCCGACCCCGTCCTGGTCCAGTTCGACATCAGCCCCCAGGTCCAGGCCGAGATAGACCGTGCCACGGTGGACTTCCACGACGTCATCTCCCAGCATCAGCTCGCCGTCCAGGCCTACCAGGGTTACGGCAAGGGCCTCATCAAGAAGTTCAAGTGCTCTCCCGACGCCTACGTCCAGATGATCATCCAGCTGGCCTACTTCAAGATGTACGGCAAGAATCGCCCCACCTACGAGTCGGCTGCTACCAGACGCTTCCAGCTCGGCCGCACCGAGACGTGCCGAAGTGTCTCGGACGAGTCGACCGCCTGGTGCGCCTCCATGGTCGACCCCACGAGCAGCGATGCCGCCAGAGTCGACCTGTTCCACAAGGCCATCAACGCCCACATCGAGTACATTTCCGCCGCCTCCGACGGAAAGGGCGTCGACAGGCACCTCTTTGGCCTCAAGAAACTCCTCGAGCCCGGCGAGGAGGTACCTGGTCTCTACAAGGACCCAGCCTACGCCTACTCCAGCTCCTGGTATCTCTCCACGTCGCAGCTCAGCTCCGAGTTTTTCAACGGCTACGGCTGGAGCCAGGTCATCGACGGCGGCTTCGGCATCGCTTACATGATCAACGAAGACAGGTAAGCCCCCTTCCGCCTCGCCCACCTCCCACCCCTCTCCCTTTCTGCTTCCCCCTTCGGTGACACCCGCTCACCTTTCTTGCAGCATCAACTTCAATATCGTATCAAAGAACTTGGGGAGCGATCGCATGAGCTTCTATCTCAACGAGGCGGCTGGAGAAATGCGCGATCTCTTGACGCCTACTCTGGCCCCCCCCAAGGCTAAGCTGTAATCTATCTCATAATGTATTTCGCTAGACTTCATATGCTGGCTGTCGACTCTAGTTGCCCAGCTCAACTGGCAGAAAGGATGATGCACGCAAGCCTGGGACAGAGCAGTGGCGTGGATGGAATGCTTTTCAACGCGCATTCATGCGCCGTGTGTTTCGCTTAAATTCGTGACTTATCAAGCGTGATGTACGCCAGCAGTATATTTGTGTACTTTCTAGAGTCGTGACTGGATAAAATGACACCGATTGCCGGTTACGAGAGCGGCTTTGGGCAGAGAGCTTGCCGGACAAGTGCTTCTACCATTGATATAGCATGGTATTTATTGACCAAGGTAGCTCGCAGGCATTCTATGCTTCCGTCACTCATCGTACAGGCTCTGCTCTGCATCGATGCACAACATGGAAAGGTGCACTTTAAGCTAGCCAGCGTGTGCCACAATCTCGTTTATCAAATCGCCTTTGGCCTCGTCGTAGTATGAGCAGATCTGGGAGGGCAGCGGCACTTCTCTATAGTCGTCATCGGGGCCTGAGATGACGTTGAGGTTGATGCCATCCGACTTGCTGGTAAATAACTTCGCACCCGTGCTCTCCTTGCTGAAATAGATTTGTGCGCCGTCAACCTGGTCCAACATGACTGTGGGTATGGTGCCCATCACTTGCAGCGCGAAGTTTTGCGCCTTGACGACGTCGACAGTCGAGACTAGCGTGTCGACGACCAGGGAAAGCCGAGACGAATTTTCGACAGTAACCTGGTTTGCCTTGCCCTTGATGATGACTGTTGTGTTGTTGCACCTGCTGATCAGTACCGACTGAGCCAAGGAAACCTCGATCTCGACTGGTTCGGTCTCCTTTTCAAAATTTTCCTGCTGCGATGTCAGCTTATCAGAGTGACGCTAGCAAGACGGGGCTGCCGTACGACTGTCCATTTATTTCCTTCAAGCTCCTTCTTGGCCGGCTTCTTAACGCGCATGCTCTCGGGCTTGGGTTTCTTGCCCGGGGCGGGACTCTTAGCACGAGAAGCTCCCGGGTTCTCCCCGACGGAAGAAGTCGCACGAAGAGAAGGATTTTTGTGCGTCATTTCCGACTTGTCCACTTTACGTAGGCCCTGGGTCACGGCGGCGCCCTTGTTCAGCTCTGAAAAGACAGCGTCGAATCCTCCAGAAGGAGCGCCGGGGGGATGGGACGGCGAAGGCTTGATGTCTAGGACTGGCGCCGGCGCCGGTGGCGGCGGCGGCGGTGGTGGTGGTGCAGCACCAGAGCCAGCACCCGAGCCAGCTGAGGTCGCGGCAGGAGGCGGACCCGGGTCAGAAAGAGACTTGGCAACGTCCTGGGCGGGCTCGCCCTGGGCGTTCCAGCTGATACCGGAGGGGAAGTACTGGCGGATATACTCGGCGAGGTCGCGGAATACCTGGTAGAAGGACTGTATCCATTCAACTTGCTTAGGGTCCCTGTGGCAGCGGTCAGCCTACTGCTCTGTTGTGGAACCGGACGGGGTTGTCTTGCTTGTCCTTTTGCTCCTTAAGCACTCTGTTGCCAAAAAATTGGGCAGAGCCCAAGCATTCGTCTACAAGCTTATGGGGGCGGTTGTCAACGGTGACCCACGCCAGCATCATGATGCCATCAGCAACAGCACTGAGATGGGTGTACATAGGGTCGGGTCGGTTTAGATCTTTGATTTCGCCAACGGCTGTAAGGGCCTCATTGATTGGTTTGAGCAGGTTCTGGTAGACTGGAAGATCCGGCTTGGCAGCTTTCGAGGTTATGAGGAGGAACTTCCGTTGCTCCTGGAAACCCTTGAGGACTTCAGCGGCCTGCGCAAAGCCAGCACGTTAGTCGCTATGTACCATAGTATAAATCGTATATCGAGGATGGTAAGCGATTCGGGGTGCAGACCTGTTTGGCAACGAGACCTCCCAGTTGGTTGCTGAGTTTGCCGTATTTGTCGAGCGACGAGCCGAGGAAGAGATCGAATTCGTCAATGAACTCGGGAAGCGGCTCTGCCGGGGCTTGCTTGGGGGCCGAAGGCGGCGTAGACACGGCCGAGACATCTGGAGGCGAGGTGACGGGCTGGCTCAGAGAAGGCATGCCCTTGGGAAGCTCTGTCGAGGTTGCGATGTCCTCAAGACGAGACGTCGCAGCCTCGAGCCTGCATATGAGTTAGCGCATCAGGCGAGGGCATTGACTGGGAGCTATGAACAGCCACTGCCACGGCGGGAGTGAGAATGCGACGGGCATGCGCGTGTAAGCGGGTGGGAGGAGGTACCGCTTGATGAGCGTTGTCAAGTTGTGCATGCTGTTAGGCGCGGCCATTTCGGGGAGAGACGCTCTGCTTCTCAACGTGGTAGGTTGAGTCTGAAGGCTGGCGGGAGGCAACGAGAACGGTCTATCGGGCAAGTGCTCGTCGAGTCCGAGGTCGATATCGTAGTCGTTGTCTTTTAAGATGGCAGCTGAAGGGAAAAATCCAGCCGGTACGGCACAACACAAGGGGCGATCGACCTGTTGTAGCTCGTGGGCGGCTGCTGTGCGGATAGTCGAGTGCCTATCTATGGGCGTTGTGCTAAGGGGTCTGGCTGCAGCAGACGAACCTGAGGGGCCCGGTGCAATGTCTTGGTACGAGGTGAAGGCAGCCGGCGTCCGGCGTCTTGCAGCTCACAATAGTCCTTCGGTTTTGTCGGCAGCTCAGTTGGGGAAGGCCGTAGGCATCCGGCGATGATGGAAGCGTATCTTGACCAAGGATGAAGTCGAGAATGTAGCCTACACGAGGTCAGGGGCGGGATTATGGGTGGAGCTTCGGAAGTGGTGTGGGGTTGGAGCTGCTGGGTGGTGCCCCGTACCTCGCCAGTCGGAGCTCGAGCTTGGGTACCTAGGTAGGTAATTAGGTACCTAGTCGATATGGTTGCCCTGGCTGATTCGACATTTGCCTGCAGCCTTGACGTGCGGCGATGCGCATTGCGCGTCGAATGCAGCTTTGGAATGGCTCGTGCCTGGCTTGGCACCAGCAGCTGGATGCCTTGCAGTGTCGAGAAGGCTCGTAGTACCGTGCCTGCCACCCCTTGCGGAAGTAATCATACCTACGTACCTACCTAGGTAAGTACGTAAGTACCTTATACTCGTACGGAGAACGTCCCTACGTGTCCCTCTTGCCGGGCAAGGCCGGCGAGGTACCTGCCTGCCGGCCTACTTAAAGGACCTACCTTAGGTATCTAGCAAAGGTACCTAGGTACCTAGATAGGGAGGCAGGCACCGCAGGCAACTCTCCTTCGCTGTACTCCGTACTGGCCTCAGTCCCCTTTCCAACGTCTTCGCAGCCTGTGCGCAGCTCGCCCAACCCTGTCGCCAAGGCCAGCAGCCTTTCCAAGCTTGTTGAGCACGAAAAGCGACACGTCGTCGCTTCGCTTGGGCATTTGCAGGCATCAGCTAGGTCGGCGTCGCATCCCTCCCGCCGCCGCATGGTGCCCGGCCAAGGCACAACGGGCACACAAGACACGCAACTTCAGCCCATCGAGTCGGAATCGGAGCTTGGCACCACGCAAGACATGCTTGCCATGGCCACGGACGCATCCGGCGCCTGCGAAAAGCACGGCGACGGCTCGCTGGAGCCGGCGCCGTGCGAATTGGACGCAGATTGCAAGGCCGAGACCGAAGCTGACGCCGACACCGACATTGCTGCCCTCGACTTTGTTACGCTGGGCATGTTCATCATCGGTAAGCACATCCATTGACCGGATGCCCGCCTCTGCCTCCGCCGTCAGCGCTGGCCGCGAACCCGGCGTTGGCTCATCCACCCACACATAGACAACATAGAGTTCAGCCCCCCGACGCCTCCCGTCCACGACATCATCGGCGGGGCCGGCGCCTACGCGGCCCTGGGAGCCAGGCTGTTCTCCCCGCCGCCGCTGTCATCGTCTGTCGGATGGATCATTGACCAAGGGTCCGACTTCCCTCCGGCCCTGGCATCCCTCGTCGACAGCTGGTCTACCGCAGCTGTAGTCCGCCGGGATCCCAGCCGCCTCACTACGCGCGGATGGAACGCCTACAATGGCGCCGCAGAACAGCGGGCTTTCAAGTATCTAACACCCAAAAAGCGCATCACCGCCGACGACCTCACGCCACCCTTGCTTCTGTCACGCTCCTTCCACCTCATCTGCTCCCCTACCCGCTGTCAAGAGCTGGTCACCGACATAATCTCGCGACGCAAGGCCCTCGTCTCCCGCTGCAACTATTCCAAACCAATCTTCATCTGGGAGCCTGTTCCCGACCTCTGCACTCCCGATGAGCTTCTCAACTGCACCAACACACTTCCCTTCGTCGACGTGTGCAGCCCCAACCATGCTGAATTGGCCGGCTTCATGGGCGACGATGGAATTGACCCTGAGACCGGCACCATCTCAACTTTGGCTGTGGAGCGCGCTTGTGAGCAGCTACTGGCCAGTATGCCCCTTCAGTCGTACGCTCTCGTCGTCCGTGCTGGCAACAAGGGCTGCTATGTCGCGAAAAACGGCGGCAGTAAAAGTAAATACACCTCACGATCTCGCAAGGCATACGTTCGCGGCGGCCTGCAGCCCGACACCGACATGGAAGCCTTGTTTGCCGGTCTTCTCCAGGACCAGGATGGCCTCATCGCCCGTGACGAGGTCGAATTCAACCCAGGCACTGAGCGCTGGATTCCCGCCTACCATAGTGGCCACCCAGACAAGGTCGTTGACCCTACGGGCAGTGGCAATGCCTTTCTTGGGGGTCTGGCTGTGGCCCTGGCTCGTGGCCAATCTCTTGAGGACGCTGCCATATGGGCGTCCGTTGCCGCCAGTTTCGCCATGGAGCAGGTTGGTATGCCCACCATGGCTACGGACCCAAACGGAGACGAGGCATGGAACGGCGAGAACGTCCATCAGCGACTGCAGCACTTCCAGCGGCGCTTGTGATTCAGACTACCCATTACATAGTGACAAAGTGCTCATCGGAGCAAGCCTCCCCACCGTCCGAGACCGGCAAGCCATGCTTGCCGCGTCCGTAGACTTGCGTGCCTGGTATCCAGCTCTACTGATGCGTTGCGCACGAGGCGTCAACATGCACATAATCTCAAGCCCGCCATCCCAGTCCCGACCTCAAATGGTACACTGCCTCTAACGAACGCTGGACGCCATCCAAAGTGAAATGAGAAGCAGATACCTGCCACACTGCACTTTTATATCTTATAGACCAGTTCGCCGTCCGCGAACCTGATAAAAATAAGCTTGTTAGCCACGGGACAGAACATAGGACGAAGCCACACCACCTATGGGCGATGTCGACTTAGGGAGTGGGATAGTTGGGCCTCTGGGACTTACATGATGTGATTCGCATTTTCGAGCTCCTTGAGTGCTTTAACAGCCTCCACTCGGCCAAACGGGCCGCCGTCGCGGCTCGTCATTTTATCATTGACGGCCGTAATGACCGCGTCCAAGGCGGCAGAGTCGTCTTCAAAGAGTCCGGTGTTGAGCAGCTGTCCCAGGGCAGTCCTGAAGGCAGCAACCCTTTCGGGTTCGACGGGAGCATCGTCAATGGTTAAGCCAGCTGCAAGGCTGCCAAGTTCTTGCTCTGCTCCGCCATTATCCTGCGTTTGCGACGGTAGCTGAGAGACGGGCATTGACGAGGCAAAAGAGGTCTGGGACTGTGACGTGCCTGGTCCAGATGGAGCGCTCCGGCCAGATCGACGGGGAGTCGTACTAACGAGCTCCTCGCCAGTTTGTACTTCGCTACTTTGGGCCACGTCTTCGCTCCGACTTGCTGTAGCCCGACGCGGGCCATTAGCCCTATCAGCCCCAGCAGAGGCCGACGCTGCCGTTTGCGAGCGCGTAGCCAAACGAGATGCTGGCTGTGACGGTCGACCGCCTCGATATGTATCATCTCCACTTTCGTCGCCATCATCGTCGGAGCTCTCTTCGCTGGAAGACGCAAAATCGACGGTGTGCGTCCTTCTCCGCTTCTTGCGCGACTCGTCTTCGACAACTTCCTTGAAGAGCGCAAATCTCAGAATAGCCTCTGCGGCAGTCGCGTCCTGCTCCTCAACCCGATTGGATAAACGAGATTTGGCATGAGCAGTAGCTAGACGGATGATTGTCTCTAACGTACGAACTGTCAAGGGGCTGGTTCGTCTCTGATTCCCTTCCATTTCGTCATTGCGCAAACCAACGTAGATCTCAGAAATGCGATCCGAGGCTTCCTGCGTCAGGACAGGCTTGATTCGCGTCTTAGCATATTGGATATACTTCTTCATAAACGGTATGCTCAGAATCAAAGGCGTTTTGTTCGAGCCTCGGCCGGAAGTGAGGGGAACACCTGCGTGGAGCATGGCGTCGTATTTCTCGTAAACCTCAGTCGGCCGCTGAGACTCTGTTTGGCTGTCTGCAGATACACCCAGGGACTGCGACGTCTGCTCGCGGACTGGAGCACCCTCCTCGCCGCCAATTATGCGGTACCGGTGCATGCGCAGGACATGTTCCGACACTTGGCGGTCCCTAGTGTCCTCGATGTCATCGGTGACCACGAAGAGTAGATCAAATCGGGATAGCAACGAGTCGGGGAGCGCGATGTTCTTGTGCGGATCCTTGTGGGGGTCGTATTGGCCGAAAATGGGATTCGCAGCAGCAACAACGGAGCATCGAGCATTCAGCGACGTGTGAATGCCTGCCTTGGCAATCGTCACTGTCTGCTGCTCCATGACTTCGTGAATAGCCACCCTGTCCACATCGGACATCTTGTCAAACTCATCGATGCATACAACGCCACGGTCAGCCATAACCATGGCGCCTGCCTCGAGTCTCCTCTCCCCAGTTTCCTTGTCCGACGTGACAGCCGCCGTCAGACCCACCCCGGAGGATCCACGACCTGTCGTGGCAATGGCAAGGGGAGCGGTGTTCAGAACAAACCGCAGCAGTTGGGACTTCGCCGTCGATGGGTCGCCCACCATGAGAATATTGATGTCACCCCTCAGGTGAGTACCGTTCTCCAGGTTCTTCTCCATGCCGCCCAGAAGCATGAGAAGGATTGCCTTCTTGATGTAGTCGTGGCCGTAGATGCTCGGGGCAAGGGATTGTGACAGCAGCTCCAGGAGCTTCTTCCTCTTAGCTACCTTGTTGATATTGCGAATATCGGTGTCTGTTATCGTTGCAGTTGCGACCCCACCACCAGACTTGGACGACAGAAGCACAACATTGTTGGCCAAGATGATTGTCTTGAAAAGGGCACTATTGTGGTTTGTGTTGCGGTTGCCCAAGGTGCGGAAGATTCCAACAAGCTGTACCCTGTCGCCCGGCTTGACTCGGTCCACCAAGTCGTCATCCAGAATCACATCGACCCCACGAGGGAGCTGACCGGCAGGCGCCCGTTCGGGCATCTCCTGAATGGATATAGTCTGGTGGTCGCGATAGGTGCAAAATCCGTATTCTGTGGTCAGAGGGTTCCCATCATCGTCTTCACGAGGATAAACGCTGGACGTAGTGACACCATTCGTCATTGTCTGGTCCTGGTACTCCCGAAAGTGGAATTTGTCCTTGGCTTCGTTATAGTGAACGCTGCGGACGACCTTGGGCCGTATCAGGGAGCATCGGGTAACAATGCCCTCAATTGATACCATGCGATTGAGGTGTTGGGACGAGATGGTGCGCGGGTTGCACGCATTGAGGCCAAAACTGCCAGCCCAGGCGCAGTAGTAGATGGTGTCCCGGGCGGTCTGATCAGGCCGGGATTGGGGCATCGCCTGCACAATCTCTTTGAGAGCATGGTTGAAGGCCAATGAGTAGTCGAATGGCTGCTGCAGAATGCCTTGGGCGAGATCTACGTTGTGATCGCGAACATGGTCGAGGTTGACGGTCAATCGGCGCTGGTTCTTCTGGAGCATCAGAATAATGTCTGACCTGTAGCTCCGGGCATGGGGATCACCTAGGTTTCCAGTCAGCAATAGATCAATAGGAGCCGAAGCCTCATGTTGGTGCGTACTGGGATCCAAGAACTCCTCGGCTTGGCGTATGCGGTCGCGGACGCCTTCGTCCTGCAGCATAAACGAGTCCATGACAATTGAGCTGTCTTGCCAGCCTGCCTGCCAGCCAGCCTGCCTGCCTGCCTGCCTGCTTCCTGTCTGTCTGTATGTCTGTGAAGGTGCTTTAAAAGCTGGTGATGGAACGTCGCGAGCGTTGATATGGGCCGGCAGCGATGGGCCTCCGTTTTCCTAGGGTTCGTGAAATGGACGTTGATGGAGGGGAAACGACAGCAGGTGGGTCGTGACGCGATGAGACGCGTTCTGACCGCGTTAAGTGCCTGCGTCGAGGCTTATCTAATCGTCGGTGTCTACCTACCCTATACTAACTCGCATCTTGAAGTCCACCCCTTCCTTAGCTGTCTTGAATGGGGTGGATGTTACACCATCTCAATCCATCCACCTACCAATCCTTCTTCATCCCCTCGACTCCCTCAGCTGCCCGGAACTGCCCTTACCCTTCGCCGCGGCCTCGTTTGTCCCGTCTGTCATGGCTGTTGGGCTTTCCAACTCGACCCACCATGCCGTCGACGAAGAGGCGAGGGCCGAGGTCGACGTCCTCAACTCTCGTCTTGACAAAACTACGCAGTTGACCAAGAAGATCCAGGCTTGCCTGGGCCGCCTCGAAGCGTCCGGCCAGAGCGTGCGCGAGGTCGCTGGTCCGCTCAGTGGTGAAACCAAGCGCCTGCAGCAGCTGGGCAACAGTGAGTTTGGTCTTCCTCACCTCTTACCCCTCTCATGTTCTGAACGTCGACAGACATCGAGGCTGTCCTCGCCGCCATCGACCGCCTTCGCCAACCCGTTGACAACAAGGACACTGAGGAGCAGACTATACGCACAGGCCCCGAGAATGCCGGCTTGTCCAACTACCTGGCCTCCGTCAAGCGACTTAGCAAGTCATTCGCTCAGATGCAGGCGTCCAATCTGCGCGCGAATCAACAAACCATGACTGATCTCACGCGCCTTATCAAGTCTGGCAATTCCCAGCTCGAGAGCTACTTTGACAAGTTGCTCCGCGGCGAGACACCGCGATCCATAGAGCCTCTTCATTTTATCACAAAGGAAAAGCCGTTTCCGGTCTTGCCACAGGATAAGATTGCACCGCTGGGCCTTATTTACGCCCACTTGACCGGCGGACGGCAGCATGTTGGCCACGATTCGCCCGTTGCCAAACTTTTTGCCGAAATACGGGGGCCATACCTGTCGTCGTCCTTGGCGAATCTGGCCGCAGCAAGCGTCAATACAGCCAAGAAAAAGAATCCTGGCGCGATATACAGGGCCGGCACTAATGGGATAGGCACCTACGCGCAGGCAATGGAGGGCCTGTTTCTCTCCGAATATGACAATATATGCAGTATATTCGCTCGTGACGATTGGGGCAGTGTGTTTCAATCGACCTGTCAAGCCGCTCTGACGGAGCTTGCTCGAACAGCTCGGGAGCTCAACGCGCACATCAAGGCCCATCTCAGCACCGACTGCTTCTTAGCTTACGAAGTCACTGAGATCCTCACCACTTTGTCTGGAAACCTAGACGCAAGGACGGGGGAACTCAAGGCGTCGCTGTCTGCCGCCTTAAAGCCCGTGCGCGAGACGGCCAAGTCATCATTCTCAGAGCTGCTCGAGGAAACAAAGCGGAAAGTCAACGGCCTACAAGTTCTGCCCTCAGATGGCGCCCCGGCCGCGGTCGTCTCGGAAACAATGCAGCGGCTACAGGCCATGGTTGAGTTTCTGAACCCGATCTCGAGTATAACTATTTCTCTGGGTGACGGCGGGTGGAAGGACAGCGTTGCATCTAGCGGCCGCTTGACGGACGCCATCCCCAGCCTTGCATCGTTCGACATTGGCGCGGATGGCAGGGATATCTTTGCACATTATTGCCTGGACACCATTGACGTCCTGTTGTTTTCACTGGAGCAGAAGGCGCGAGTGATACTCCGAAGCAAGTCAATTGTTGGCGTCTTCTTGGCTAACAGCATAGTCATTGTTGAGCGCATGATCCGAGACTCGGATCTCGGCCCACTTCTGGACTCACGGCTGGAAGTACTGGAGCAATGGCGCAAGAAAGCTACTGCATCATACACGGACATCTGCAAGGATCTCTCCGTGTATCTCTTTGACACCATCCACACCAATCGCACTCAGCGCCCGACTTCTGGCCCAGCGGACTCGGCATCAGTTGTCAAGGGCTTGAGTAGCAAGGACAAGGATAAAATCAAGGAAAAGTTTTCTCAATTCAACAGCGCGTTTGACGACATGGTTTCCAAGCACAGATCTTATAGCATGGAGCGCGAAGTGCGATCCATGTTCGGAGAGGATATCCGCCAAAAGTTGCAACCCCTTTACGATCGTTTCTGGGATCGCTACCACGAAATCGACAAGGGCAAGGGAAAATATGTAAAATACGATAAGTCGGCCATCGCAGCCGTGTTCGTCAGCTTGGCTTCATGATGAGAAGCTCCCTTTCGCCATCCGTATCAACTGGTGATGGGCCGCATTCGTACGCGGGGGACGTCACGCTACGTCAGCCGAGCGATGTAGACTTTGGAACTCCACTCACAACCTCACCAAAGCTAAGGTGGCAGAAATGGTTCAGCAAGGCCGTTGCTCTCCGTATGCTACCTGAAACATGGCCGCGCACGGGTCAGCCTTCTCACCAACAACCGCTGCGGCGAGATTCGGCCAAGACCGAAGAGTAATGACGAAGTTCAATGCCATCACAGCGCCCATGCCTTGGGCCGAGGAGGTTTTGTCTCCCTAGCCTCGGGGCACAATGCAGTCGACTGCTTTGATGTCCTGGAAACAAGGCCTGCAGTCGCTGCGTAATACCCTGGATTCCTGAAAACCAGCAGTCTTCGGAAAGGGGGGGGTGGGTTTGGGTTTAAGACACAGAGAGCCTGCACGGGTGTATGGTCGACGAGCAGGACACAGACGATGAGCTCAGCCAAGAAATAGCACCAAGCTTCATTTATAGCTGGACTTATACCCCCCTACCGAATACATTGTCGGTCCTCGTCCGGCGCTCCCACACGACGACTCCGTCGCTCTTGCGTTTGAAGTACAATATCCGGTGCTGGGGAATGAACTCCTCGTCTGTCTGCTCGCTCTTCCATTGCTCCAAAGCCCTTTCTCTCGGTCCCGCGAATCGATCTTCGTATCCTACCAAATAGTCACTGGCATCCATGGCAGCATCCCAGCGGATCCTGCTCACTACATCGGCCGCCATGCGAAATTTGCCAGATCCGGCAGGCTTGGTAATCGCATGCGCTTTACTTCGCCTATCGTTCAATTTGTGCTTGTCGACGTCTCCGGGCAGATTAAGTGTTGCAGGCTCGCCTTCCTCTTCATCATCTTCAGCTTCTTCGTCCACGTCTCCCTCCGAGTCCGTCTCGCCGCAGTCACTGCCAACCCATTGGGCCGACTCCGGGTGCATCTCGCTGACGTCGTGGCCGCTTGCTATCGACGCCATCATCCAGCAGCAACCTTTGTCGTAATGATTATTGTCCCCTTGGATCCGAGCCTCGAAATCTCGTAGCGTGGCGTCAAGAGCTTGCTTGATATCCTTGGCCTCGTCCGCTGACCTGTTGGTAGCGCCGATGTCCCTCCACTCAATGCCCACCAGGTAGCAGCTGAAAAGCTCAAAGTTGCCATCGTCAGTACGTGGAGGGGAGGTTTGCACGAATCTCGCCGGCCAAATGCCGGTTGCGACCGCCGGGACCTTCCTTTCCATGTCTGTATGGTGAGTTTTAGCCGCAGCTCCAACATCTCGCACACTCGGAAACCATACCATCAAGCACCATAACACAACGAGACTCTAGCCAGTTCAGAAACTTCTGTCCCTTACTCGGCGATGAGCCCCAGTATCGAGCATCAATTTTCAAATAGCATTGGTATGCCCGGAGGAAGGGGGTGGTGGCCCGTGCCGCCAGGCTCAATGACAAGTTCGGATCCCCTGGCCAAAAAAATTCGTCCCATGTTATCCCTTCCTGTGAGAGAAGGGCGCTGGCACGGACTATCTCAAGAGAAAGTGTTTGAGCAACTGCGGCCGAGACATGCAATGCCGTATTGAGCGACGGAGCGTGCCAGCCCAGCAAGCACAGCGACTCTCTAAAGGTCCGATGATATTTGATATTCTTGTGGAAAAAGGGATCGAAAACAAGCTTCGACTTCCAGTCGAAATCCGCATAATGGTGGAAAAAGCTTGTGACAATGTCAGCAGTGGACACGAGGCTATTTCCGTGCGCCAATATCTTGCAGATGGGCACAAGCAGTGCCGCGATGTTGGAGCCGCCCAGAAGCCCGAATTTTTTGGCATATAGGCCCCTTGATATGGCCCACAATTTGATGACAAGGTGAGCTACGCGGTACGATGCCATGTCGGGCACCGACCTGCGGAGGTAGTAAAGATCTCGGGCAGGTTTTAGAATGGCCAACGTCGGCAGAGGCAGCGCGAATGCAGAATCTGACGATGGGCGGTTCATCACATCTGGAAACCTGGAGGGGCGGACACTGTCAGCAGCCAAGGACGTTGGGATCATGGGAGATTCGAGGCCCACCGTTCTGCTATAGATGCAGCTACGCAGTATCGAAGGTCAAACTTGATGCCTCGGATATCGAGCTTCAGTGTAGTGCCCATCGTCGCTCGCACGCGGCGAAGGATCGTGAATCCGTCCGGTGCTGCTTTCCTGATTCTACGTGTCGCCACGGCAAAGAACGTCTCGGGGCTGATAATCCCAACACAGAGGCAGTTTATGTCGGACGCAGTCGTCCATACTCCAAGTCCAAACGAACCGACCGGGAAAAGCACCATTCCTGGGCCAGAGAGCCCATCTCGGCGCGGGATTTGCTGGTCGGCACCTAGCAACACTTTCTCCAACAAGCCCAGCGCGGCTTCCCTCTCAGCCTCGTCTGCCCGGGTCGGAAGGCATCCATGGGACGACAGGGTAGCCTTCAGCTCATCGATACCGCCAAGTGATGACGGTGCCCTGTGCAAGTTGACCACGACGGACTTGCCAGAAGCAGGCAGGGCATCATCTTCATCCTCCTTGATCTCTCTCTGCAGCAGGCAGCGGATGCCAAAGTGGTCGCTGGCTTGGGGAGAGGTTTCCCCAAATACATTGAATCCACAAGGTCGAAGGGCAAGGTTTCGACTTACGAGGATCCTGTCGTATCTTTGTGGTCGATCACACAACCTTTGACCGACCGCCTGGGCGGCCAAATGGTTGCTTTGTGGGTCAAAGGTCGCGCCTTGTTCGCCTTCGTAGAGGTCGTCTGAAGCTGCTTGGCCGCGAGCGACCCCCGAGGACTCCCCCGATCCAATCCTACTGATCAACCATGCGTCTTGGAAGCCGGTATCGCTGAGCATTGATTCGATTTCGCCCAAGATCCGGAAAGATTGGGGGGAAAGATCATGCCTCACTGTGCACCAAGAGGTTACCAGGCTGAAGTCGCCAGCAATAATCCAAGGGTGACATGGAAAGTCGCTGGAGAGATGGCTAAGCAAGCTCTGTAGCTCCTCCTTCTTGGCAGCCATGGCGTCATCCAAGAGGCCTTGGGTCAGATGGCATGCTGCCAGAACCAGGGGTGGATTTGGTTCGGGCGAGTCCAACGCATGAACGTTGACGGCAGGCAGCGTGAGAACAGCGGCGCCCTTGTGATTGTCGTGGAATGGCAAATGCTGCCACCGAAATGGCACTTTACTCAGGACAACAACGTCACACGCAAGCAGATCAGAGATGGAATCGGCGCCGGAACCCAAGAGCGGGCCATGAGTTGAGTAGGGGTACCGAGCGCAGATTTGGACACTGCTCAGCAAGAAGGACAGGAAATGATCCGTGACCTCCTGGAGAATCAGGATATCAGCAGCGGCTCGGGCAGACAGTATATTGGTCACCAGAGAAGGGTAACGGGTGGAGCCTTCAGGCCAGTTGGACTCCGCAAGGACGTTGTATGAAGCAATGACAAGACGATGTAAATCTTGGCTGGCGATAGCTGGCAGGAGCCGGTCGGGCAAGGGAGTCCAGGAAGCATTGGACGGGTCGAAGCGATGGGCCGTCCGCGACTGCGGCAGCAGAGCGGCAGTCCGACCACTGTTGGGTTGTTCCGGGGGGTGCTCAAAGGGCATGGCGATACGCTGCAGCTGCTGGGATCTGATGTCGAGGTAGCCCCAGAGATTCATGCGCCGCGGAACGTCGCGGGAGGCCGACCCAGGCTCGCGAACGAGGATGGCAAGCTGGGAGACGTCCCAGGAGAGCGGCGCCAGAAGACGGACCTTATCGAGGAGGAGGTTGTGTGAATCAGAGAGCGGCTTGTGGCTCTGGGCCATCGTCAGGTGCGGCTGGTACGCCGAATCGTCTGATGGCAACCCTAAGGCACGGCAGACAACATGGCGCAGGCGTGAAATTGCTGCGGCATCCGGGCCCCGAGCCGGACGCAGGAGCACGGTATTGTAGCTCCTGTGAGAGAAGGTATCTACCTCACTAAGACTCACATGGCCAGGGGCATAGGTGTCGAGTTGGGCGAGGCAGAGGATACGAGCTGCCTCGGCCAGGACCTCGGGTCGAACAAATGGATAGACAAGGTTGAGGTGAGGGGGCCACTTGGCGTATGCCTTGTCATGGAAGCAGCGAACGCGGTTGATAGAAGGCCACAGGTGTTGCGGCGGAAGCAAGCAAAGAGCTGTATCGTATGATGAGGCCGAGAACGAGACGCACGAGGAAGGCGATGCGTCTTCAGCCGCCATGTTGTCCGCTGCGCGTGATGCCAGACTGTCGCTTTGAATCTTCCACCCTATCCAAGTCCGCCTGTCGCAAGAGGGAGGGTATGCAGTTTGGGAGTGACTTGGGTCTTGCCCTGCGATGTCGAGTGCTAGAATCCGTCGATTGCGTCCACCTTTCAAGCCGGAACCCCCATGACAGTTCTATATGTACCTAAGGTAAGCACAAGGTGTGGTGGTGAAGTGCCGACATGAGTCACCCGTGCTCGGCAAGTCGAATGACACAGTCCGTCTCCATCTGTTCCACAAGAGCGAGCGAGCCCAGCTGAGCGTTCCGCGAGCCATTCCACCACGGCACGAGGTGGGCGATGGCAATTAATTACGAGCTGTTTGAGTCATTTGCGAGAACTTGCTGCGAGGCCGCCCCGTGGTGGCTGTGCCAGTTTCGCTGAGGCTGAACGAGCGTGGAAGTTACGCCGCTGATTACGAGTACGTCCGGCGTTTCGTCATCCCACCCATGTTGCCAGGCTGCCATACCTGGCTCGCAAGCGCTTCCCGAGAGAAGTGAACGCAATGCGACCCGCCACCGCGCAAACGCCTGGCAGAGGGCCTCTATCTTGATTTCAATTGCAGGACTTGCCGTCTGGTGGCTTCCTACGTGTCGGACACCGGCTTGCTGTCCTGCCAGGGACGAAGCCAAGACGCCGCATTTGCCCAGCAACATCCGTCTGACACAGGCATAGAGCTCTGCTTTGTTGTGCGCCTATATCCTGGCGCGCGGCTTCCATCAGCATACGTGACTTGTGCTGTTGAGACATATCCAGCGACCTTGCCGCTGCTCGAGTCTACTCCCCGTCATGGAGAAGTCGCGGTCTACGACGACAGAGCCGGAGCCAGCTCTTGATCCTCCAGATCAGCCCACAATACCTCCGCCATACTCGGGACCATCGACGACGACAGTGGACCTGAACGACGCCGCGTCCACGTCTGCATCTGCCTCCAAAGGCTTTGTGCGATACCCTGGCCTGCCCCGGCTCGACTACAAGCTCTACTCACCGCCGCTGTTCAAGCTATCCAGCGACTCGACCACGCTCTCGTCCAAGGCCGAGTACTTGTCGACTAACGCCGCTGCCCTCGCTTCATTGATACGCGCCCAGTCAACAGTGCCGCCCAAGCCCCAGATCCAGGTTCGCGGCACTCGCGGCCGCCGTGTCGACTTCGACATTAAGCTCAACCTCATGAACCTGCTCGTGCCCGACGACGACCGCAGCCGCATCGATTACATTCGTTGTGTCGGCGACGGAGAGGTCGCATACCGTGGCGCCGCCCGCCCTGACGTCCTACCTGAGGTTGGCGACGGTGGCCTTGACGAGTGGTGCCGTCGCTTTGTCCAGGATACAGCCGGCGTCAAGTCGTTTGCCCTCGACCGCGTCGTAGCCAATCTCGACGTCGCGTGGATCGAGGGCCACCTGCGCAGCCTGGTCGCCGCTCTGAAGTATCGTGGAGCCGTCGACGTTACCTTCCTCGTTACACACAGCCGTGTCCTCGTCCAGAACCCCGACAGAGTCAATCAGTTCTTTACGACTGTCACCAGCCTCTTCTCCGGCAAGAACAAGTACGAGGTCGTTAAGGCCGTCTGGCCTTTTGCTACTACCAAGAACGGGGAGCCCGGCCGTAGGTGTGTCGTTCAGAGCGAGGAGGTTTGGTGGCATGAGTGGAGAGATCCTATCCGCTATGCAATATCTCAGAAGCGACACGGCTGGGTAACTGTTGAAGATAAGCTTGAAGCGGTTATGGAGGGTAAGGGTCATAAAGCCGAGTCAGTCGACTGGGGACCAGAGCACTCTACGTAATATTAAATTTACTTAAAAGTAATTAATAAGGTTTAATAAAACGCTCTTAAAAGCCGTGATATATACCTATTAGCTCTAATTTACCTTTAAAATCCTCGTTAATAGTTTATTAAGGTAGAGGTATAAACCCTAAGTTAAAAATTAAAGTCTAGGAAATTAAAAAGGAGACTAAATATTAAAAAGATAAATTAATATAAAAGGGAAGAAAGAAATAAGGTAATTAAGTAGTTAGGTATCGGCTTTTTATATATATCTTATTATATTAAACTATAGCTTAGTTTATTAACTTTATAATATAAGAGATACCTTTAAATACTAATATTAAGCTACTTTATACTAGCTTATAATAAACGTAATAGCTATAAAAATACCTATAAAGGCGCTTATAAAAGCGCTTATAATACTTTTATTAATATACTACCGTTACTTTTATAATATTTAAGTTACTAAGGTATTAATAGCTTTTTATTATTAAGCTAGCTATATATATTTATAATAATAATAAGATTAATAATTTATAATAATAGCTCTATAAGGTCTTATAAAGAAAAGTTAGTAATATATATATAGAAATAATAAGGGAGACTTATTAAGGGCTTTTTAAGTAATTAATATAAAAGAATATTATACTTTTTAAGCGTTAAACTAGCTTAAAAGTACTTAAAAATTATATAGGTATATAGTAGCTTAAATTACTACTTAAAGTAGCTATTATATAGTTTTAATAGCTATAGCTTTTATACTTATATTAATAAGGGTATTATTATAAATATAAGCTTATATTACTTAGTAATAAAGTTAATTACTATATAAATTATTTTAATATTAAGGTTTTTAAGCTAAAATACTTAGTTTAAAAATTCTTATTATTAATATATTTTATATTAAGTAGCTATCTATATATATATATATATATATATATATATTCCTTATTTTTAATTATTATAATAAAGGTATTATAAAGATAT
>JALHBU010000191.1:32382-52624 GCA_024340005.1 Tolypocladium tropicale | reverse complement strand
CCGCTGTGCACACACCCCCTTCGTAGATGCCGGCCGATAATATGGAGTACTGTACACGAAATCGAGAAAAAAAAAAAAACGCCCGAAGCTACAGGCCTTGCTTTTGCCCGTCAGAATGATGGGATTTCGGGTGTTCCTGAGCCGGGAAGCAAGGCCCCACAACGGCAATGACGTCAGTGACATGGTGGTCTCTAAGCCGGCCGAGATCTTTCTCGGCCGGTGTCGGCTCACGCCCTTGACGGGACCACGACGAGCCTTCGACTCTGAAGCTAAAGGAATCGCTGCGCTTTCCCGGCCTGCGTTGCAGCCATGACGCAAGACCAGGACGTTTTTCGCAAAATCGGCCGCGGAGGAGCGGGCAATTACGTCTCCGCCCATGGGCGGGCAGCCGACGACAACGTACGCGACCGCAGCCCACTCTGCTCTCTCGCCGCATGGACGGCTGACAGCCTTCACGAACAGGACCTCGAAGCCCAAGGTACGCCTCCAACACAAGCCGAAGCCAGGCCACCGGGACTGGCGCGCACCGGGCGCGGGGGCGCGGGCAACGTGGTCGACGCGACGATGCTTCAAGACGCGCGCGAAACGGCGCAGCACATGGCCGCGGCCGTGACGGCTAAGCTGAAGAGACACCCGCAGCCCGGGGGCGGCATGGACGGGCGCGGTGGCGCGGGGAACTGGACCTCGACGGCGGCGGCCGAGGGCGACAATACCGCGGGGAGAAAGGCGGAGGAGCTGGACAAGCAGGTCGAGCAGGCTGTGGACAAGGAGCTGAAGATGCCGGAGAAGGCACATCATGGTAGGGAGAAAACGATGCAGCAGTGAGGTCCTCGGTGGAAGCGAGCACCGCCACGCACGATAGAGATACCATTGGGCTGTGAGAGACGATTCGATAATGACTGAGAGAAGTATCCAAGCAAGTACTATCCCTACACACGTCCTTCACTACGGTCCAGAGTCTGCGCGATCTCACAGAACGTTGTTCAACAAGGTTCTCGCCTTGTGCGCCATCTCGTACACTGCCTCCGACAGGTCGTCCTTCAGCCCTCGGCCCGTGACGCGCTGCGAGGGCATGGGTAGGTCGAACAGATCGTAGTCCTGCTCGCACTCGGTCCCCGAGGCCGGCAGCGTGCCGTTCTGGAAGTACGCGCGGATGGCCTTGCCCGTGCACGTCGACGGCGCGGCGAGGGAGCAGTGCTGGCGCCGCAGTCAGCGAGGGAACGGGGAGGTGGTGGATGGAGCGCACTTACACCGTAGGACTTTTGCACGAGCACGGCGGAACTGGGGAACAGGGCCGAGTTGTTGTACGCGCTGGCCAGGGGCGTGACGTTGTCGGCTATGTTGCCGATGAAGAGGATGGGAAAGGCCGTGTCGGCCTTGATGTCATCTGCACAATCCGCAGTCAGCGCGCAATCAGATCCAGGCACCGCCCCGGCGGGAGGCTCCTCGTGTCAACATGTCTTGACATACCCGTCGTAAAGCGCCACGCGGGCTCGATCGCCCTCTTGACGCAGCTCCCCCCGAAATCCACAAACGCCGCGCCCGTCCAGCGGCTGCTCGCCGACAGCTCCGCCGCATAGTCCTCAAACTCCTCAAGCGAGTTCAGCCCCTGCGAGTCGGAGCACATGATGGCGGGGAGCGCGTCCGGCTCCATGCCCGTCTCATGCGGCACCGTTGCGGGCGTATCCGTCAGGGAGCACAGCAACTTGGACTCCTTGCCCCCCGCCCCCGCCGTCAAGTCGTAGTAGAACAGCCCATCGCCGGCCTCCAGGGTGGCGTACAGCCTGGCCATGAATTCAACGGTGAAGACGGGCGCGTAGACGAGCCCCCTCGTAACACGCTGCAGCTTGCTGTAGGTGACGTGCTCGGGCATCTCGGGTCCTTCGGGGCGCGACCACGCGGGGATGAGGACGGGTCGCTTCTTGAGGCTGGCGAGCAGATTGGCGCGGCGCTCCTGGACAGCCTCGGCGCTGGGAGCCCACAAAGCGCATCTTTCCTTGCCGGCTTTGTGGCAGGCCGAGTCGAAGGCGTCGAAGATGGTGTCGGCATCTACCAAGTACCTGAGGAGCCCCTTGCCGAACCACTCATTGAAGTCCACGTTGCCTGCGGTTACGCAGATCGTCAGATATCACCCTCACGAATCCAAGGCACAACAAGTTGGGAAGTGCTACTCACCATCTAAAACGAGGCGCTCCACGCGGTCCGGAAAGAGTCCTGCAAAGGCACCGCCGAGAGCCGTGCCATAGCTCATTCCCCAGTATCGCAGCTTTTGATGTCCGGTGCGATCCAGGATCTCCAGCATGTCACGCGCGTGGTACGCCGTGCTGACGTGTTTGAGGATGTTTGTTTCGTTGAGTGCCTTTTCGCAGACTCCGGCGTAGGCCACGGAGCGTGAGTAGGTATCGTAGAGTATTCCAACTCGTTCATCAACGACGCCGGCATCCTGCATGGCCCACAGCTCTCTCTTTTGAGTAGTTCCCCAACATTCTATCCTGGGGGTGGAGACACCGACTGGAGGATACTTCGTTAGATCATTCGTCTACGTAGTACGAGGCGCGACTTACCTCCTCGGGGGTCCCAGGAGATGATATCCTTCACAACAATCAGTGCCTACTCCAGCGGCGATCCTGGACCGAAATACTCACTTGATTGTCTCCAACGATGGTCTGCAGCGCGGTACCGGCCCGTTGGACAATGGTAATGCCCGATCCGCCCGGTCCCTGCCAACGCCTTCAATCAGCACATGTTTATTCTGGCCAAGCAACAGAGGCCCAGACAGAAAGAGGAAGACGAACACCTGGATTGACAAACACTGGTGGCAACGGGTTTTCCTTTGACTTGGCCGCCAGCTTGACAACGCCGAGGATGACACGCTCGTCGTCTGAGGGGTTGTTCCAGTCCATGGGGACCTGCGCAAATCAGAGATCAGAGAAATCCTGAGGATTCGAGCTTCATAGCGACGGCATACATCGAGTCTTGCGCATTCGAGGGCATCATCGTAGCACTTGGTCCACTCCAAGTCTCTGCTAGGTTGGATCTGTCGGAAGCATCAGCGGGGCTCGATGCTTCAAAACACATGGAGATTCTGACATCCTCCCAGCTCCACGACGGCGAGTCGCCTTTGTCATCGTCTTGCATGATGATGATGATGGGATGCTGGAACCTGCTCCACACTGAAATGATAGCCAACAACCCCAGTACGGCCATGATGGGAGCCTTGGCACGGCGGCTGAATGACTGCCTTTGCGGCGGCGGCGGCGGCGGCAACGGTTCGGCCGCGGTTTCAGGGATCTTCTCAGCCATGATGACGAGATGTTGCTTTCGCAAGCTCAACCAAAACGTCAATTAAGAAAGGATGACGATGTGAATACTCGCCGTTGGATTAAATGGCGAGCATGAGGCTCCGGGAGTTGGTCATGCCAGAATCAGATGGGTCCGGGCGAGTTTATGGGCTATGCTATGGCCGTCGAAATGCTGGCTCGCCATTGGCAATGGAAGCACCAACGCGCAAGTAACAAAAGCAAGGATGACGGGCCCTCCGGCGTTACGGTATGCACGTTGGTCGCGGCTCAAATCGGAGGTTTGTCACCCCGCCCTTTGGTGATTCGACGACCTCTCTGGGCAATCCGTTTCAGCGGAGCTGGCAGCACTTTCGTACGCTTTCTCCAACACAGGGGAACGAGGTCGCCTATTGGAGACTCCGGAAGGAGAGACGGAGGCCGGGGCAATTCCAGTGGCATCGGAAGCCGCGTCAGCCGGCCAGGCAGCCCTGGGAGCTACTGTCGGTCTGCTCAACCAGACGCAGGACCCTGGTCCCCCGGAACACGTACGATACGAGCACCCACGTCATTCTCGGAATACGCTCTCAAACCCCACTGCAAAGTCCTGCGGGATGAATGGCAAACGACGCTGTATGTACTTGTACGAGTAAGTTCAGGGAAGCTTGGCTTGGTGCGATCCAACGGCGGCTCTACCCGCAGCAAGTCGGAGTCGAGTGAGTGACCCACCAAGCCACTTCGCTCCTGGAAAGGAACAACTTTTCCCCGCCCTATGCCATCCGGCCGTCGCAAAACTTCATCACTTTGGCGCCGACAGTCCCTGAATCACCAGCAACGACCCGTCACCAACCCGCATCCTCCACCACAAAGATGGCTTCAGTCTTCGCATGGGGCGCTGGTGCCGCCGTCGCCGCCTTCCTGGTATGTCACCACCACCACCTCTCTTTCCCGTCCAACCTGTTTCCACCGCGCGTACGACTGACACGGTAATCCCAGGGCCGAGCCGGTCTCGTCGCATGGCGGCGCTCCCGAGGCGGCGTGGGCGCCATGGGCAAGGCCTTCTACAAGGGTGGCTTCGAGCCCAAGATGAACAAGAAGGAGGCGTCTCTCATTCTGTCGCTCAAGTACGGCCCGCCCCCCCTACTGTGACGTGGTTGTGACTAGACTTTACTGACCGGCCGCCTTGCAGTGAGCGCTCCATCACCAAGGACAAGGTCCGCAAGGCCCACCGCACCCTCATGCTGCTCAACCATCCCGATCGCGGCGGCAGTCCATACCTAGCGGCAAAGGTCAACGAGGCGAAGGAGTTCTTGGATAAGTCGACGCCGAGCTGAGCCCCCCCAGGACGACGTCAGTCTTCGACTGCATGTGCCGCCGCGTTTCTGTTACGCCTCGAGACGACACGCCGGTACCGGACGACTTCTTGGGCAAGATATTGTATTGTTAGGCTGGATGCCTTGGCCCTGTATGCCTCTTGTACGATACGTGTTTACATAGCGATGGCGTTTTCCGTGTTGATTTTGAGCAAGAGGGCAGACATTGCGCCCAAGCCGTCTGGGTGCTGTCAATTAAGGTCGGGGATCACTAGAATAAATAAGTGTCCATTCTCTCCTCACATCCAGCGCTCTGCGTCCCGTCACAATCCCTCAGTCTGATTTTGCCCATAGAGCGGGCACGTACTCCTCTCCCTCTACCTCGGCCTTGTCCTTACGAATTTGCTCCACAGCGAGGCCCAGCATGGCGCGTAGGGTGTACACCGCGTCATTGCCTGCATTGTGGAGATGCTTGTTCGGGATGCAGAGGTCGGAGAGGATTGTCCCCAGGCTTCTTCCATCGCTCGAGTTGTGTCTGGCCTGGTGCAACTGGACAGTGTCGATGTCGGCTAGCATGCCGGGCATGTCGAGAACCTCGAAGCCGATGCTTGAGAGGTATCTGAGATCTGCTTTTACCTCATGCGCCACAAATACCACATCAGGCTGTCCGTCGATGTGAGGCTGCAGCGTCGTTCTAATTGTATCGGCGAGCTCGCTCCTTGTGGGGGAAATGCTCGTGCTGGGGGTCCTGTCAGGTGCTGTCTCACACGATAGTCTGCATGGATGCATGGATAGCAGGCTTACCCAAAGTCGAAGGCGCCCGGGCAACCCTGCACATATCGATAGTTCACCAATCCAGAGTACTCCCTCGTCCGCAGATGATGGGCTTTGATGAACGGCCACCAATCCGAACCGCCAGGGCCTGGCGCTACATCGCGGATATCGTCTGTGTCCAGAATAGCGATACCCACTTCCGAAACTGGGTGAGGCGCTACCTCGATCGCTTCGACGTCCATGCAGACGAACACAATACGTCTGCTGATACCCTGCTGTCGGAGCCCAAGAAACTCTTGGGTCTGGATCATCATGCGTTGCCGGTCCAGGTTTCTCTGCCTCGCCCTGGCTTGAGCTTTCTTTTTCTTGTCCAACTTGTCGTATGCCTGGTTTATGGTAGCCAGTGCTCGAGTAAAATCATCTTGTTGCCCCTGGTAGGCCTCGTTGAAGTCTCTGACATCGTCATCAAAGACTTCCGGCCATATGGCAATGTCTAGGGCGCTTTTATCCTTCGCTCGCAGGAGATAGCGAGGTCGAGGGGTACCTCCCTGGCCGAACTTGAGGTAGAATCTACGCTGATTCACGCCCGGAGGGATCACGAGCGCTGTGTTCAGCGCCTTGTTGATTTTCGTCAAAAATTCTTCAAACTGGCTTGTCGGCACCAGCAGGTGCGGTGCTTCTGCAGGCTTTGCCGGATCATGTAGATAGAAGCTGGGCAGGTCAGTGACACATTCTTCTGCGAAGCCTTCAGGGTAACAAACATGTCCCAAACGTTGTCTTCGAGGATCCTGTCAAAGAACGGGCGCGCCTAACATTGTGTCAGCGAAGTGCCAGATAGACAATGTGTAGTTCGCAGAACCTACACGCGGGCCGTTGGTCTTTCCGATAAAATTGTTGGGGTAAGAAAGTATTGCTTTCCATGGGCTGAACGTTGCCTCTTTGCCGAGAACTTCGCCCAAGCGCATGGAAGAGTAGTCGTGCACAGGACTTGCTGAAAGAACTTCCTGATCCAGTTCCGGAATAGGCTTCTGATCTCGCTTTGCAGGCGGCTCCTGGCCCCATGCATTGCCTCCCTCAATCGCGGGATAGTCCTTTGTCTGCCACTGCTCCCATCCCGAGGGATCTTTCGGCGTTAGTTCTGGTACCAGAATCTCGTCATCGCTCAGCTCAGATGGATCTCGAAGCGTAACTCTCCTGCCCAGGACCTCCTGGAGCAGGTCCAATCGCGTGAGCAAGTCATTGTCAGGCATGCTTGAAATGGAGTAAATGGAGTGGGCGGCATAAAGCCACAGGGCGACACGTTACTGAGGCAAAGATGTTAAGGCGGCAAGCACTAATGCAAGGGAGGAAACAAAATTTGGCACCAGAGCATTTCCTGTGTAACGTCCAGGTTGTGATGTGTTGGTGCGCGGGCAAGGTGCGATCATGCAAGACTTGCCCGCGGATGTGAAGTTGTGCAAACCACCTCCCAGGTAACTCTAGTGCTGGGAATGAAACCAGTGGAGGCTGAAAGAAGCGGTTGCCTGAGGCTCTGCTTTCAAAACGGCTTTCAAACGCCAACAATGTCCTTTCTTTTTCCAAGAAGAAAAAAATCCGAATTCACTGTTCGCCAGAAATTTTCAAGGCTCTATGGAGTACGGAGTACATGGGCATCATACGTTCCGGCGCGCGACGCAAACGCTAAAAGTCAGCATCTGGCGACTCCGCGCTACCTCGACTTGTAAAACTGTTCACCAAATCAGCAATTATTCGAGCCACATCCGCGGGAATCTTACCTCTTCTGCCTCCTTGAGCGTGATGTCAGACACCTCTGACTGCTCCTGTTCAATCAACCCTAGTCGCGACCACCGTATCTTGAACCAAAAGTCTCTCCGGTCTCCGCCCAGTGCGCCAGACAGCAGACCCTTCTTCAAATCGCGCACGAACGTGTTGTAAACTCCCGGCTCTTCAAGATTGATCAGCTCCTCTCGCATCACACCAATGCACTCCAGGGCCTGTGAGTATTTGCTGCTGCCGAAACTGTCCGTGATCAGCGACCGAATAATAGTGGCCATCTGCTTGGCGGCGTCCTCGATTTCGCTGACTTCCTCGGTCGAAGCCAGCGCCTGCTTGAAGTCTGGAACAGCATTCTCCTTGGACACGCGTCCTTTCTTCTCCTCGCCGAGCAGGGCGTCCACGTCCAGCCCTGAGATAGGTTTGACGGTCTCTCGGTGTCGTCGGCCCTTGGCTTTCGCCGGTACTTTCTTGACTTCCGCTGCCTCCACGAGAGCGTCGATACTGCTTCGAACCTTCTCTAACAGGTCCTCTGGGGGTGATGAGAAACGTAGAAGTGCATATGGCATTTCCGGAACGGGCTTATCGGTATGCACTGCGCGCATCTTCACCGCGTGGTTGACACGGTGAACGCCCGGGTTGAAAGATTCGTCAATTGGTGCGTACTCGGCAGGATTTCTATGTCATGTCAGCAATATGGGCTTCTCAAGGCGAGAACTGGACGCTTCACGTACCCTTCTCCGTCTATGCCGTACGTGGAGAGGTCCATGGCGTCCACATAGTCGTTCATCGCCTCATTCAACTCATCCGAAGGCAACAGCCGATGCTTGGTCAACGTCTGCCCGCTAACTGTGATGACTTTGTCCAGTGGTGGGAACTGATAGTCGCGCAAGTCTTCTGCGAATGGCAGTGGAACATCGTAGAGACACTCAAAGTCTGGCTCAATGTGCGGCGCTAGTAGTACCAGCAAAGGGTCCTTTCCGTCTTTGGTAACGATGCGAGCAATTGCGTATGATTCAAGCTCCATAAGCGCCCAGATCAGAGAGGACAAGGCTAGTTGAGACTTTGAATCATACTTGCTGGCATGTGTGACGCAGGTTTCGCCCATGTTAAGAAACAGTTCGTACTAGGCGGGGCGTTAATAGCATGACCTTGTGAAGGCACCATAACAACGAACCTTGTTCCACGGAATGAAGCCGATGATAGAAAAGCCCTTTTGAGATTCAAGCTTGGTGATGTTGTGCTCAGACTCGCTGATGTGCACAGCCGTCCTACCATACTCGTAGCCCTTGGCCAAAGACTCAAACTCGACGTCGCGCTTGCCGCCTGGCGCATCAGGGTCATTGACCTTGTATGAACGAGCCTGCTTCACTGCAGAGAACTCGATCCCTTCCATCGCGTCATCATCCAGCGTGTGAGTCGACTGGGTGCCTCCGGCCTGTTCCGATTTGACGACAACGGTACTCGCGCCGAGCGGCCGAGCAAGATGTGTCTTGAAATATCGCTCAACGTGGATACTCACCGCGGCAGGCAGCGTTTCTGGATCTCCGAGGGTCAAGTTCCCGTCGTATGTCTTGTACGGCTTGACATATTTGACTCTGGGAGTATCGAGCTCGTCAATTGCCTCGGCTATAGAGGCTATGACACCGCCCTGACATTTATCGACCAGATTTCTCAGCGTCGTTTCATTCGCAGCCTGAAAGATGCACTGTAAGCGGGAGTCTCGTTGGTTCTAAATGAGTAGCGTACCTTGGTTGATGTCTTGTCTTCTTCCTTGAAGCCATAGTCCGGGTCGTCGAAATCCACACCCCTGAAGGGTCAGCGAGGTCCGCAACTCACAAGACAGCGGAGACTCACAGAACGGTCAGCTGAATGTTGGAGTCATTCATCTTTTTGGCTATGTCATCAAGGTCATCTGCATCCAGCTCGCCTTGGCCGTCGGTGATGAGGACGATCTTGCGGATCCACTTGAGCTTCTTCGTAAAGGTGTCAATCATGTCGACAGCCACCACGATGGCTGAAATTGCATCACCCGACAACGTCCTGCTCGGCTTGATAGACGGCTGAAGCGATCGCACGCTTGACATGGTCATCTGTCCGAGCTCCTGCAGCACCGAGATATTCTCGTATCCGCTGTCCTCTTGCAGCTTGTTGCTGGTCTCGTCTGTCCTCAATCCCACGATGCCGACGCATAGCGTCTTGCGGTTGGCGGCCACAATGTCCGTGATTTTGTCCCAGACGTAGCGCATGCTCCAGTCCAGGTTCGACTCAGTGCGGCCGCTCCTTGTCTGGGCCATGGACGCGCCCAGGTCCAGAATGAACACGGTCGACTCCTTTTCCGCCATGATGAATAGCAGGATTGATTTGGCTGATTATGAGCGAGAGATGTGAAGATGTCTCTGAACATCCATCAAGGCAGCGAGCGCTGCCTCTGACACAGCGTGTGGATGAGAAAGTGGACCGAGTTCCGGGTGAGCGCTCATTCCACTTTAGGCAGACGACGTTGGAGCTGAGGCAGCGAGCGCGGCGCAACGCGGGTCCGTCGCGAAGCCACGTGACCTGGCCATGTCGAGAATGACCTCATGGTCTCATGTCCAGCTCCACCTCTCGTCCGCGTTCCCAGAGTCTGTCAATTGCATTGTGTCGTCCAGTACGCCAAGAAGCAAGATGGCCAGCTCAATCCTCTTCTCCGTGGCCCCGTACCACGTCATCTCGTGCGTATTCCGTCTACCGAAGCACCCGGCAGGCAAATGGACTTACAAAGCGTCAGCTACGGAACTTTGCTGGGGACTTCGTTCTTCCATGTAAGTCCTCATCGCTTTCAATGGCATCCCGCGGATGTTGACCGCATCAATGCAGTCCTTCATCAATGGCCCTGTCATGTACAAGACTGTTGAAAGGCCAGCATTCTCCGCCATCATGAGCGGTCTCTTCCCCATCTACTTCAGCCTTCAGACTGCACTCCCAGCAGTCCTAGCACTGACCTTTCCCGGAAACGCGTTAACCGGGGTTCCTTCCGGTATTTCCGGCCTCCTTGATGCGTCTAACCGATGGAACTCTCTGGCGCCGATTGCGACAATGTTTGTGACCGGCCTTTTGAATCTTCTCGTACTTCTGCCAGCCTCGGCCAAAACCATGAAGGAGCGCCGCGGGCAAGGTAAAATTGCTTCTCGCAGGGCAATCGATGGGGTTTGTAAGCTAACGGGATATAGTCAAGCGAGATGGAAAGGAGTGGTATGCCGAGGGACCGCACTCGGAGGAGATGCGCGCGTTGAACAAGAGGTTTGGCATGCTCCACGGCATCTCGTCCTTGCTCAACCTCGCAACAGTCGTTTCGGCTATCACATATGGATTTACGCTGGGTGCCCGCATTCAGTCCATCGCGGACAGGCTTGCTTAATTCAATGCTTGCTAATACTGCCCAAGTGTCTCCTTCACAAGGTGTTTGATAGTCCAAAAGAAGACCCATCAACCAAACCACGAATATTTCAAAGGCTATTGGCCTTAATGTGATGCGATTATTGATGTGTTCTGCGCGCGGGTGCCTGCACTCGCTCGCTGAAGTCGGGTCGTTGTCTTGGGTATGGCCAAAAGATTGTCGTTCTAATTCTTCCGACATGTTTCTGATGTCGGAGGCCGCTTGGCCTTGGGATAGCTGGCCATGACAATGTCGGATATCTTCAGCATCTCTTGCCTCGCTGCCTCCAAAGCTTTCGCAATGTCCGCATTGCTAGATGCATTCCCACGCAACCATTCCGGCCTGCCTTCTTCGTCCAGCCTTGTTTTTAGGGAGCTTTCGTGGCTCGCGCTTCGAAATTGTTCTGACGCGTCGGCGGACTTGTCGGTTTTGGATACATTGTCCTTCTGATTGAGACGGTCCGATTCTTCGACGACGCTGTTGGGAGGAGATTGGGCGAGAGAAAATGGCGAAGAAGTAGTCTGAGTTGGAGAGCGGGCATTTCGCGTGATACCTCCCACCGATTGCATGCCTGTCGAGGACGCTTCGTTTGATGCGAGAGGAACACTCATCGTGGCCCTGACAAGCTTGACAACAAGTCCTCTTGATGTGAGGGGGGAACCTGGTGAGCCAAGTTGGTTGCGCTTTCGAGCTAGGGGGGGGGGCATCATTTGAGAACGCTCTCAAGGCAAAACGTACGGTCATCTCTTATATATGACCGAAAATCCATCTGTACTCCGCTTCGAAAGACACCTTGATCCCCCCAAAGGCTATTGAAGGATGGCACTAAAGGGCAACAATTGCATGGGCCGATCGCATCCCTCGGACTCGCAACCTGTTCCCCTCTTTTCCCTGCATGGCGCTGGCATCGATTGAGCCATGCTCAGACACCGCTACCGAGCTGGCGGTCCGACTTCTCCGTGTAAGACGACCAGGCCCGCGCCCAGGGGACAGCAGTCACACGAAGGACCAACCCGCGGAAGCCGCGGATACGAACACAGATGCTTTCGGTGCAACTGATAGGCGCCTTTCGTCCCCTGCTTCTTCTGTTTCCCACTGCGGAGAGTCGTCTGGGTTTCACGAAAGGCTGGGCCCGTCATGGCCGGGCTAGCGGCCAGTCGGGCCCTCCGACGCCACTTTAGACGGCAGGCTCGCATTCGCTAATCTCAACCCTCAGACTACCTACATTCGGAAGCACAGCGCTGCTGGCCATGGAGCATCACGGCCTCCTACGGGGCAGGTGACTGAAACGCTTTGCCAAGCACGTAAAGCACAGTGCGCTGTTCTGGCACCAAATTTTGGGCCCTCTGCACCGTGCCGGGGGATGGCTTGCCCAGCCAAGGCCTTCCGCGGCGCATGTCGCATAGCATGCCAGCACTCGGACTCGGGTTCGGGAAAGGCGGCCAGGGATGGTAAACTGCGGCGAGACGACTTGGTGCGAGTACAGGCACCAGGTGTATCTTGAATCCATTAAACCGATGTCTGCATTTAATTCGCAGTCTCAACCCGACCACTCGCAACGCAGCTCACCATCCAAACATGATTTGCTCACGCGCGCGTAGCAAAGGATGGGTGCATTGCGTTTCAGACGCCAAATAATTAGGTGCGGAGAGCTTTCCGCCCAGCGAAACACTTCAGGCCCGCGGAAAGTGGGATACAGCGACATCGGTTGCGATTCATGACTAATCATTGAAACGGCCCTTGGCAAAGTCCCCGACATGACAGTCCGCCTGGCGTGGCAGTCATCCTCTGAATGCCATTAACCTTCATCGAAAAGGGGTTTCTTTCCGTAGATTGGCGATATGGCTGCCGAACCCAAGTACCTCACCGGCGACAAAGCCGCGCTCAATGAGTTCATCGACAAGTTCGACGTGAGTGCCTCATCCCTCACGCGCCACAACCCGCCAGCTGACATGCAACCCTCCAGACCTTCTTGTTCGATTGCGATGGTCAGTGCGGCAATATTGCCTCTCGAACCCGGCTGACGAAGCTCAGGTGTCTTGTGGTCCGGCGACCATGTGTACGAGGGCGTCCCTGAGACGCTGCAACTCCTGCACTCGCGAGGTACGCTCTCATCGCCCCCCAGTGACACAAACGACTCACTCGCCTTGTACAGGTAAGAGGACTGTGTTCGTGACGAACAACTCTACAAAGTCGCGGTCCGAGTACGTCAAGAAGTTGAACGACCTCAACATCCCGAGCGACGTTGAGGACGTGTTCGGCTCCGCCTACTCGTCGGCCGTCTACATCTCCCGGATACTCAAGCTGCCTCCGGGCAAGAACAAGGTTTTTGTCATCGGTGAGGCCGGCGTGGAGAAGGAGCTTGCATCAGAGGGCGTTCCGTTCATCGGCGGGACCGACGCCAACTTTCGCAGAGACATCACGCCCGCCGACTTCAAGGGCATCGCCGATGGGTCGCTCCTGGACCCCGAGGTCGGCGTCGTGCTCTGTGGGCTGGATTTCCACATCAACTATCTCAAACTGGCCTATGGGCTGCACTACCTCAAGCGCGGAGCGATATTCCTGGCTACCAACATCGACTCCACGCTCCCGCTTCACCACGACCTCTTCCTCGGGGCTGGGTCCATCATGGTACCTCTGGCCAACGCGAGCGGCCAGAAGCCACTCGAGCTCGGCAAGCCCAGTCAAGCCATGATGGATGCCATCGAGGGCAAGTTCCAGCTCGATCGGTCAAGAACGTGCATGATTGGTGACCGCCTTAACACCGATATCAAATTTGGCATTGAGGGCAAGCTGGGGGGTACGCTTCACGTTCAGACTGGAGTGGACAAAAAGGAAGACTGGCAAAAGAAAGATGCCATCGCTGTGCCTTCTTTTTACGTTGATAAACTGAGCGACCTGAGACATGCTGCATGAGATACACTAGACTATAGATGAAGAGGGTGCTGCCAGGCGCCCACCCCCGTTTGGCCCGGCCTTAGATACGCCAGACGCTTGCGCCAGCCAGAATACACGCAAAATGCTTTCGAACAAGGCAACAGCCTACCTTTGCTTCTGCTTCTTATCCTGTTGGCGCTTCGACAAGTCGCTAACCCTGATGACTTTTGGCTTGTGCGCGGGCGTTTGATATCCTCGAAATGACGTTGGAACGAACATCCCTACTTGCTTCTGGTAGTCCGCGTATTCCGGATATTTGCTGGCAGTGATGGCCTCAGTAAGCCACGTTGAGCCTTGAAACAGGAGGATCAGGCACCCGGAGCCGATGACTGCCCAGCTGTATAGAGACTTCGTAGCGTAGCAGCTCCAGTGGTACAGCACAAACCAGATGGTCTGCTCGGCGAAGAAATTTGGGTGTCTGCTGTAGGACCACAAGCCGGATGTGATGAATCCTCGATCGAGATCAGCCTGATTCCAACCTCTGGGCAGCTTTGCATCTTTGTAGTATTGGTGCTTCGCGGTCTGGTAGGCTGGAGCTATCATTAGCCAAGAACCAAATCGCCTTTATGCATTGTGAGGGCATACTCCACTGTTGACCGTCGCTTACAAACTCACTGAGTATCAGTGCCATCTCCACGACGAAGTATGCAAGGTCGGCGGCTGAGATTTCAGGCTCGAAGCGGGATGAGAGCAGGATAGCGTATGCTGGAACACAAGAGATGGCGAACAGCAGGATGCTTTGGATGAATGATATGAACACGACATTGAGGATGAAAAATGCCACGCCCGGTATTTTGCTCTTGACAATTTCCCTGATTGCAAGCATTAGTTCTCCATGCTCACATCAACAGGGTTGGCAATGACGAACCATCTGTAGTCCTCGGAGCCGACTTTATAGCCGCCTCTCCGCCAGTAGTTGAAAGTCAAGCGGCACTACACAAACGCGAATCAGCAACCGCAAAGATTGAAGTGAATGGTGATTGACTCCTCTTACACTCCAGACGGTAGTGAATGCGGCAACGAGATCAATGCGGCTGTGGGGTAGTCCGGAAAGACGCGCCCATATAGCGAGGTGAACGATGTAGAGGTTGGGCAAGATGCTCCAAAGACGGTCAACCTGCGAGTAATTCCTATTCGCCTCGGAGACAACCAGAAATATGCCGGCAAGGAAGACGGAAAACGCAAAGGCAGATATGAGCGGGTTCGTCTCAATATACAGCCGCGTCAGGTCATCAAGGCTCCGGAGTTGGAGCAGCCGTGCCGGCAGCGCGTACAGCTGGGGAATGAACGGTTCAACCGTCAGCGAGAAATCGCTGCAGTCCCGGAGGGACTTGAGAACTGGGAGAAGCATCGCTGCGGCAATTCGATTACGGCGGGATTGAGGTCGTCGTTCATGAAGCAAACAAAAACGGAAGCGGCGTCATAGATGCGTGTCCTGCCTTGGAAGTACGTACCCGCACTCCGTACCAGCGCGACGGATACGTGTAGACCCACTGGCAATGGTTTCACGGCTCAGCGCCGTTGATCGCTGTAAAGTGGCGGCCACAGGGCACCTGCCAACCTAAGTTACCTAGCCACTTACGGCGGGCCCCGCTGCAGCCGCTGCCCTAACAAGTTCACGTCCAGCTTGCTTCACAACGCATCCAGATTCCGATACCCTCTGCAGAGTCTCCAGGTTCGTCGACGGCTTTAGGAGGGGGGAAATAAATATGAGGCCGTGATTGACGGTGCAAGGATGAAGGTCAACGAGGCAAAGGGCAACTATGACACGGTTCTATGGTCAGCCTTGAATTGAGACGCGTCGCGTTGGAGCCAGGCTCAACATGCTCGGATTGAGCTCTCACCTCGCAAAGGACATGCCATCTCCGCGCAGGAAGCACCAAGATGAGGGTCTTGTGCGTGGCTGAAAAGCCATCAATCTCCAAGGCCGTTGCCGGCCATCTGTCCGGAGGAAGTATTTCGACCGTGAGTCAAGGCCTCGCCTCGCCCAATGCCTTTGAGCAGATGATTAACGCGCGCTCACGCAGCAAAACACACGCAACCAGTACATCAAAAACTACTCCTTCACGTTTGACTTTAGGCAGTCATGGGGACAATGCAACGTGACCATGACCTGCGTCTCGGGTCATCTCACAAATGTCGAGTTCCCGGAAGCATACAGAAACTGGAGCAGTCCCCCGCCGGAAGCTCTCTTCAGTGCTCCTGTGGTGACCGGCATTCATGACGTTCGCATCCCGGCATCAACTTGTTGCGTGACTGAACTAATCGGAGCGCAGGATAAAAAGGCTATTGCCAAGAATATCGAGAGCGAGGCCCGGTCTGCCCAGCTGCTGGTGATATGGACCGATTGTGATCGCGAAGGGGAGCATATTGGGCAGGAGATTGTCGACGCAGCTCGCAAAGGCAACACTCGGATAATAGTCAAGCGCGCCAGGTTCAGCAACGTGGAACGAGCGTATGTAACGGCGTCCTCCCCTGCCACGTCGATCCCGCAAGCTGACTCGTTGTAGACATGTGCTCTCAGCAGCCAGAAGACTTGACGACCTGGATCAAAGACTGGTCAATGCCGTTTCGACGAGGATTGAGCTAGACTTGCGAATCGGCTATGCGTTCACTCGATTTCTGAGCAACAACCTGAGACCGCTCGGGGGCCCCATGGCTGAACTGACGCTGAGTTACGGTAGCTACAACCGTCTCCAGGATGCTGAACTATTGCTGATCAGAAAGGTTCCTGTCAATTTCCAACCCTGGGCTTCGTTGTGGACCGGTACTTCCGTGTCAAGAATTTTGTTCCTGAGCCATTCTGGGGCATCAAGGTAATGCACAAAAAGGAAGGCAAAATGGCCAACTTCAGCTGGGCAAGAAACAGACTTTTCGACCGAATGACTACCGTCATTCTTTATGAGCGGTGTCTCGCCGCCAAGAAGGCTAAAGTCACAAAGGTCCAGGAGAAGCCGACTCGAAAGTTCAAGCCGCTCCCTCTCACGACTGTTGAGCTTCAGAAAGCCGCTACGCGCCTGCTGCGGATGAGCGGTCAACAAGCCATGACCATCGCCGAAGGGCTGTATAACAAGGGATTCATAAGCTATCCTCGAACTGAGACGGATAGGTTTGACAAGGGCATGAACCTCAGAGCCCTTGTGCAGAAACAGACGCCAGACCAACGCTGGGGTCCTTTCGCCCAAGGCCTAGTTGACGGCGGTTTCAATCAGCCCAGGGAAGGCAAGCATGACGACAAGGCGCATCCGCCGATCCATCCTATTACCTACGCGGCACCCACCGTTTTGAACTTTGACGAGGGACGTTTATACGAGTACGTTGTTCGACGATTCCTAGCGTGCTGCGCGGATGACGCCAAGGGCATGGCCACGGACGTCGACCTGCAGTATGGAGACGAGATGTTCAGTACCCGCGGCGTCCTCGTACTGGAAAGAAACTATCTCGAGGTCTTCGTATACGACAAATGGGAGAACACTTCTGAGCTACCCAAATTCACAACGGGAGAACAGTTTGAGCCGACAGAAGCCATGATGACGGAAGGCAAGACGTCTCCGCCAAATTATCTCACAGAGGCGGACTTGATTTCCCTGATGGACGTCAACGGAATCGGGACAGACGCCACCATGGCCGAGCACATCCAGAAAATTCAGGATAGAGAATACGTCGCGGTCGTTGACAGAGGTGACACGGCCACTGGGGGAGGAGACGACGATGAATCCGACGATGCGCTACCTTCCAGAGGTGGCCGTGGACGAGGCGGTGGTAGAGGAGGCCGTGGCCGTGGTCGTGGTCGCGGAGGTGCGGCAGCCGGCGGAAGACGCGGTGGCCAGAAAGTCTTCGTACCCACCCAACTGGGCGTGGCACTGATCCTGGGATTTGACCGTATGAACCTGGAGACCAGCTTGGGCAAGCCCTTTCTGCGCAAGGAGATGGAGCTGAAGATGAAGGCCATCTGCGAAGGCAACACCACGCGGGAGGTTGTTCTTCGCGAGAGCATCGCCCAGTACAAGCAAGTCTTTCTGCAGTCGCAGGACCAGCTAGGCGAGCTACGAAAGGTGAGCCCACGCCGGGGAATTCTGTGCTGCGGCTACAGTTCTAATCTGTGTCCAGGCATGTCGAGAGTTTGTCTTTGGGCAGTCCGGGAGCTAATGCCCGGGGCCGGAGTACGGACTCACGATACGGATACGGCATACAGCAACGTGTGACTCTGCCAATTAAAGAACAGGCATGGCCAGTCCTGCGTCACCGAGGACACCCGAGGAGGGGAACCTTGGACGGTCTCCATACGTGGTGGTGCCTCTCGATAAAGGCAGCAAAGGATCTGGTGGGATCTGGCATGCCCGGCATTTCCGGGAAGAGGCTGGCTGTCGCTTTCAGCGAATTGGCGTCGCCTGGCTGCACGAGCCGGCCTGGCCACCGTTTACTGGCACAACTCGAGACATGTGGATGCAAATCACTGAGTTTGGGGGAGAGTTTGAAGGGCAGAACATGGTCAGGCAGCGTGCCCAAGCATCTCCACCAGCCACTAGCTTTGACGTGTCATGGCATGACCGGCACGACTTGCGTGAACCACCCAGTCCAGATCAGAGTATCATGCATGCTCGGCCTGCACCGGCTTGTACTTGGCTTGAGCAAAATAATTATTTTCAAATCATACCAGCGATGTGGGCGGCAGCCCTGACGCGCAGAATCGAACACGGTACAACTGGTCGGCTGCCCGTTCGGGATGCGCTGCGACACGGAGATCCAATCAGGCGACGGCACGGGGCAAACGTGATGGCTTTGACGGGGCCGTTGGGCGACGGGCGAACCGGCGGCTGCGCGTGGCTTTAAAACACTCCAGCGACACGCATCATACACATACGCCCACGCATCCCATCCCTCGAAACTCCATTTTGACGGACGGCGCTGAATTGTCGTTTTGTGGGATGAGAAACCCGGGGCTTACCGCTCGGGCTACACATACGTCATCGTCGTCGATAGCGAAAAAGCACGCAGCGTGCGCGAACTGCCCGTGGGCGTGCAGAGGGGGCGTGTGCCCCTCAGGCATGAGCGGAAGAGGGAACTGCAGCCGTACTCGTAGGAGCACAGTTGACAGGGGAGAGAATTGCTTGCTCGAGCATCATCCGGCTTGTCCTTATCCGTGCCTGACGAATGCTAGAATCTTGGCTGGGGCATGTTTCTGAAGTCTCCTCGTCACCACCCGCGGCTGAGGCGGCAGCGATGCCGCCAGAACCGAGTCGTCGACAAGGTATTACGGTGTCTCATGTGCTACAGTCAGCACTGCTACTGAAGCAGGAACCAGCAGCGCAGGCACGACTATTCCGTACAAAGCCCTGGAAGGTCGGCTGGTGAGAGGGGTTCTCATGCGGACAGTCATCACCAGCGATGCCATGATACTGCTTCCGCGCGATTCCCCCTCACCCCCGTACTCGTAATCCTTGGCTTCGGCCAGCTTCCCGCTGCGACGATGACGTCTTTTACGGCGCGTCTGGGCGGGGCCTCTCCAACAAGGTGCGCCCGAAAGCGGACGCCGACGAGACGCGGGCCCTTGTCGCTTGGTGACGGCTGATGCGCACAAACTGGCAAACCGACCCGGCAACAGGGAAAATTAGGATGAAGCCGACGCCCTGAAAGCCAAAGCCCACCACAGGGCGGTTATCCGGTATTGCAAAACATGGTTTGTGCGCGCGTCGTCGAATAGCAGCGGCCGGGTGGTGAGTGTGGGCGCCAGACGTGTTCCTCCGTGGCTGAAGCGTGCCTCCGCAGGTGCTCGCAGCCGGCGCCGGTGCGGAGCGCCATGGTCGGCGTGGCTGCGCGGGAGCACGCGCAGAGCGAAGGCACGTTGTCGAGCTCGTGGCCGACATGCTCCGAAGTCCCCGCCTGGCTGCTCCATGCCATCGCCCACCAGCACCAGGCGTCGTCGCGTCGGGCGGAGTAGGGCTTGGGGGTCGGCTGGAGGGCATCGCGCGTCAGGAGCGGGTCTGGTCTGTGTTCGCCGCAAACGACACAATCTAGGCTGCTCTGGGCGGTGCGCATGCCACGATGCTTTGGCGCAGATTAATACTGTGCTGTGCTGTGCGAGGCGACGGCCACCCCATTCACCCATTCAAGGCATTCACGGCTTGTCGGGCAGAGTCACAAGATACACGCGTGGCCCAATAGGCTTCGTCAGTGTATCTCGTGTGTGTGCGCCAGCGCTGTTGCGCACACGCCCCGGCGGCCAGGCCGCGAGTCACGCCCCCGGGCCACAGCGCCGCAAACTGGCAGACAGCCACCGGGTTTCGCCTGCTTCTGCATCCGCGGGCGGCATGCAGGCGGGGGCGTGCGCCTAGCAGCCAAGCCCCGAGTCCGCGTTGCAACAGGCCGTGCCCAGCGACTTCCCTGCCTGCGCCCGTCAGCCCCCGTGCCCCATGGGCAAGTGCGCTGGACGCTCCGCTGGGAGAGCGCGCTCGTGCGGGTGGTGCCTCACCACTCCTGCCTGCGCCGCTGGGAACGTACTTACACCCCGTCCTCGCCATGGCGCCCTATCCCTCCCTTTCCTGCTCCTGCAAAGCAAACACAACAACGCAACCAAACCGCACGATTCGCATCGAGAATCATCTGTCACAGTCCAGAGGATTGCGCCAGCTCTGCCAGCCTGCCCATCTACTGTCGTTGCTCCCCAGCAACCGCACAAGCCGTCCAAACCACCCGATAGGCTTTCGCACTGCGACAGGTACGTACCCGACCGCGCTCTCCTGGACCGT
>JALHBU010000191.1:0-32048 GCA_024340005.1 Tolypocladium tropicale | reverse complement strand
TATATATATATATATATATATATATCGCTTGCCAGAGGACTTGACTGCTGACCACTCTTCTTTCCGCCTCGCAGACTCCGTTCTGAAGCAGACGCAACAACACCGACAACATGGCTTCCCTGGCAGCGGCTGCTCGCGATATCCCCCAGGCCGGCTCCGCAACCCGAGACAACTTAGCTGTTGTAGCGGATTGGAGCCGCCCGGCGACTGTGGCACGTTCTCATACCCTCCCGACTCCCCCGAACTCCATCTCCCCAGCCTTGCCTGCCCATGGCCTCAAGGCGCAACTCCAGAAGGCCAAACTCGAGCCCATCGACTCGGACCTGGACCTCCAGGACAACGCCGACGGCCGCGACAGGTCACTATCCCCGAACGCCCACGAGGCGTCGGGCGCCATCACCTGCGCCCTGCTTGCCAAGTACCATTTGCCAGAGATCTTGCTCAACCACGGTCCTCTGGCCATTCGGCACATCATGGGATACCTGACGACGTCGGTCCCCGGCTTCTCGGGTATTCCGCCGACCAAGGCAAGGCGGTTGGTGGTGGGGGCTTTGGAGGGACGAGGAGGAGAGGGAGGAGGCTTGGAAGGAGACGTGGAGTTCCAGAAGGTAGGATGGGGACGGTGGGATGCCCGTGAACGTGGAGCCGCCGCGCGCGATCGTCAAGATACTCCGGCATTCTCGTACGGCTCCGGTATTCCCATCTCCAAGACTGGCGGAAGGGGCAATCAGAGGGCCAGGGCTCTTGCGTCGGGGTCTTTGGGAGAAGACTCGATGCACTTCTCCCACGACGACCACGACATCCATCTCATGGAGACGGAAGCCGACAGGATGTCCATGGACGGCTCGGCATCAGCGTCCTGCTCCGAGGCACCCGATGACGATGTCGTAATGAACGACGACCCCGAGGATGTGACCGATGACGAGGATTGGGCAGCTATGGGCGCAGCGGCTCTCCGAGCCGATTCCTACCCCAACATGGCCGCCGCTCAGTCGGACGGCTTCTTCCGTCCTCCCAACTGCCCGCTGCCGGGTGGACTTCGCTCCTTCTCAGTGAGCTCTGGCATGGCGCGTCCGCCGCCGCAACCGGCAAACCTTGGCCTTTCTCCTCTGACGGGCGCCCCGGATGCCCAGGAGCGAGATGCCGTCGAGGCTCTCCTACGACTCGGTTCTGTATAACACCAACTGCATGCAAGGCGTTTTCGGTGGCGTGGGCTATTTTTTTTCCTCCTTTGTTTCCTTTTTCTGGCTTGATGAATCCGGCGCACAACACTGGCCCGTTGGCTGGGCCACGGAATTGCGTGGCAAAACACGACACTCGAGGCGGCGACCTCTGCATCACATCCACTTATGCTCACGACGACAACAAGGTTCCTTACTTCCTGGAGAGGCTAGCCTCTCTTGGCACCCCAGACTGTGCTTGGAGCCGCACCAGGCGGCGATCAACGAGCCTACTCGCTGGCCCGGGGCTTTCGCTGCCCATACTGGATTGCTCCTCATCAATCAGGCTGGACCATTTCAAACCGGGACTTATCTTGATGGACGTGTGAGCTTCCCTGACCACTTTGCTCCGGTATCAAAACCATTGCCGTTTCGATGCTTGGTGCGACGGCGCTGCACCCAACCTGTTTCCTGTGTCTCCTGTTCGGGCAAACAATCACCCCTCTACGGAAACCTTGGAGTCCATATTTTCTTTAACTCAACTTCTGCATCTTGCATTCTTGCACATAGCACCCGGCCGACTGCTGGATTTGCGAGGAATGGCTCACCGCTTCAACACCGCTGGTGAACCTTATTCCGGATTGCCTTAATTGTTTACTCTGGGAATGGATCACGATTTAGGGCTCGGGCCTTTGGTGTTTGGTATCTCTTCTCTTTTGAACTCTAATCTCCGGATGGATTACCTGAGGTACCATGCCGGAAGGGAAAATTCATAACACACATATCATCATAGAGACGGCGAGGGGATGGTGGTGGAGCGATATCAGTTAGCTGCTCGCGACAGTGGTGTCAAGAGCTGGAAGGATTCGCGGATGGAAGGCGTGGGGAAAAGAGGCTGGCAATGGGCCGCCTCCTGATGTCTCTGGCAAGGAGCCTGGGAAGTTTCAAAACGACGAGTATCAGCTTGGAGGGGATGGGATTATGTATCTTGGTTAGCTTCCGCAGTTTAGCTTCCTCAGTCCTTGATCGAGGCTCAACACCGTAACAATGGAAGTCCTGATCTCGTCCTTTCCACAATAGCCCTCTCATAAGCCCGCTATGTATCACACGTCATGACTTGGAAATTGCTGCCGCAGGTTAGCCCTCGATGCTGTCATCGTCATGGCCCCATAATGGAGTCGTCACCCGTGCATCGGATGTTTAGTCTCGCGCCGGAGGGCTCTCGGCTTCCCCCCTCTTGCCCGCCCCAGGGTGGCCAAAGCCTGTTTCGATGCATCCCATCGTCACGTGGTCAATTTGAATTCGCATACGCGGTGGTCTGGCAATGCCACAAAGGATACGCGACGCCACCTGGGCGTGTCTCGTCAACAATTACGCGACGCTACCCGAACCCATCCGCACAGTAGCGGGACGGACGAATGGAGCAGACTCCGAGGTGAGAAGCTACAGCCGTGGACTTGTGACTCTGCCGAGGCCGGAACTGTCCCTCCCGCGGGCATTGCAAGATCCGTAGATTCCCTTCAGAGCGTAGAGGCAGGGTGTTCGCCGCGTTGGTTCGGCTTTGCCCAGTGCCAAGGCTGCCTGCCATCTCTCTCCAGACATTGGCATCTCGAGACGGCAGTTGTGGAGGCGGAGAGATCGGATCGACACCGGACTTTCCTTAGCTGTGTTTGGCAGGAATGACACACGTCGTACGGAGTACTCGTGCGCAAAGTACGAGAAGAATCACCGGGAGTGGTGTCGGCGTCTGGATACTCAAAGGCACCACTCGAGCAAGCACTCATGTACCGCAGCCGATAGAGGACAGACTGACCCATCGCGTCTTCGATCCGAAACGAGCCCTCTGCGACGCGGGGTTTGCCAGCACGTCTCAAATGTCCGTCGACACCCTGATTGATCGGTGGCTTCAGAGTTCACTTGCTTTTCTGCCAAACCGGGGCCCCGGCACAAGTTGACCGCGCTTCCCACGTTGGCAGCTTGGCAAGCAAGGGCTTCGCAACCGTGGCCTGGAGCCGTTCCGCGGCGGCGAGGAAGCCAATGTGCCCCGTCGGCTCGACAACGTACAAACAAGCTTAAGTCGCCCGTCGGCAGGCTTGGCGCTTGGCAGCGTGCGCTGCGGGGGTCTTCGTCATGCGCAGGAGGCTTGGCGCTTGGCACGCCCGGGGCAGTGACGGCTCATTCTCACGGAGGTCTTGGCGCGCAGGACATGGGTGCCTCCCCTGACTCCGAGCCCCTCGGCACTTCATCTGCTTCCAACTCTCAATGCGCGGAGGCGATGGCGACATGGCAGCCCTGGAGCCGAGTTAGAGTTTGGCAACACGTGGGCAGAAGCGAGCACCCGCGTGGGCCGGGCTGCCCGCCACAACGTGCGCGTGGCTGTCGGCGTGAAGCGAGGTGGAATGACATGCATTCGAGCGCCCGAGCTGAGCCGTGTCAGGAACGCTTGCGCCCGACCTTGACTGTCCTTGCATCGCCTCCGTCAGCAGACCTACCGCTCTGGGCCCTCGGAACTATACGTAGGCATCGTCGTCCTGCAAGCCATCGCGCATTGGCGTCGTAGTGACGAATGGAGTGCCCGGTCCAACTCTTCGTACGAGCGCGCAGGTCGGTTCACTGCGAGCTGCCTTCGCGAACCACAATCCTCCTCGTCACTGCAGCGGCGGTTAAGCACGGAGTTTGCTTCCCCAGATGTTTGATGTCCGGACAAGCCGGGCCATGGTGGCTGAGCGAGATGAACTGCGCGGTCCGCGTATACGAGTGTGTGGTACAATTGCCGCGTGGGTCATGACATTTCTTCTTGCGACGCGTGGGGACAGAGTCACTGCCACACAACTTTGCATCCTCCCCAGCGTACAGACGGTAAATTTGAAGATTTCCGACCTCCGGACTCGTCACTGCCGACGGGCTGGCAGGAGTCGGCGTCGCGGTGTTCGCCAACCTTAATTACTGCGCGGCACTAGCGATTTCTGGGCGCTTCAGCGGCTGGGGGCGGAGGCGAAGTCTCGGCGAGCGGAAAGCTTGATTCGGGCCTGGGCTTGCTCGTCCCCGTGGAGGGGGGGCGCGGGCCACACGCGCACCATGTCCAGAAGCAGACGAAGGCGCGCAATTACTGCTTGCGTAGCGTGACGGGCGAGGGGAGCACTGCAGGAGACACGCGTACGGGTTGTGCAACCCGCGTAGCGTAGGTGGGAACGGTGGTTGGTCGTATCCATGGGTCGGGTGATGGACGCCCGTTATGGATCTGGTGAGCCGGCCAGCTGTGACGGGCGTCGCATCGGGCAACTTTGGGACCGCGGATTGCTATAAGCGGCGAAGGCCGCTCATCTTTCCTCATCTCCCGCCCATGTTGCGACCGTCTTGATGACCGGCTGGTTACTCGTAGAAGCAATGCCTGACTCGCTGGGGAGTCGCTCGAGACACGATGTCAGCTGGGCTCGCCGAAGGCGCGATCGGACAGCGCGGCGCAAGGTATGGAGCGCTTCATGCCTAAGCATGGAGTAGGGACAGGACTCGTACGAGCATTCGTGGGCGGCCGTTATTAGAAGCAAGCCGGGAGTTTGCTGGGGCCGTCCGCCGACACTCGACACACGGGTGGGCAGCTTGTGTGAGGCCGCTCAGGCGGCAGGGGCCTCCGAGCGCCAATCGAAAAGTGGCAATCGGCCAAGCGCCCAGACTTGCCAAGCCTTGGCGGTCTTGGCATGCCTGACTCCGCCGCAAAGCCAGGTGTCGCTGCGTTAGCAGGTACCCTGACTCGTGTGGAGGACCTGGGCACCAGAGGGGTACCCTCCATCACGGATACTCCGGGGCGAATGCCAAGACCGCCAAGAAATTCCGCTCGCCCTTCCTCGTCTGCCCAGGCCTCTTGTGCAAGTGTAAAGGGAGCAAGTGCCCCCGGGAACCTTCCTCGAGACGTGCTTCTGCCCAAACACGCATCTTCAATCTTCCAAGCATCCCGCAGATATCCGCGACCAACGGGAATATTTAAGCACATCGTCATTTGTCCTTGCGTCTGCGCTTGCGCTTCCGTGCAAAGCGCTCCCGGGCAGGGTACGAACCTTTCGGCCTAAGCGGTCAGCACCCATCGCCTGTTTCAGAGGCCGTCTCCGGCCCATCAGATACTCCGCCATGTCTTCGCATATGTCCGAGGCCGCCCAGGCTTCGTCGGCTTCCAGCAACGACTCCAACCACGGCCACGACTCCAAGTCCAGCACGCCCGCGCCCTCTAGCGCCACTTCCAGCACTTCTCAGCAGACCGTCGGCTCGCCCGACGACAATCTGACGTGCCGCTGGAACTCTTGCAACCAGAAGTTTCCCAACCCAGAGGCCCTCTACGTAAGTTGACTGTGGATGGCACGCCGTTTCAACGTCTCCGTTGGAGCAACGGCGAGGCGCATGTAAAGGCTGTGCAGCTAACGAAACTCTCAGGAGCACATTTGTGAGCGTCATGTTGGCCGCAAGAGCACCAACAACTTGAACCTCACGTGCCATTGGAACTGCTGCAGGACCACCACAGTGAAACGTGACCACATCACCTCGCATATTCGCGTCCATGTTCCGCTCAAGCCGCACAAGTGTGAATTCTGTGGCAAATCCTTCAAGCGTCCCCAGGACTTGAAGAAGCATGTCAAGGTAGGCGCGCTCAGCCACTAGCAGTTCTTGTGTCTTGGACTGACAAATTGTACAGACCCATGCAGACGATTCCGTCCTAGTTCGCCCTGGTCAGGATCCGCATGGAAGCCTCAACTACAGAACCCAAGCCGGCAAGGGTAAGCCACCCATTGCCACCGCAGTCGACGGATCGACTGCGTCGCTTGAGCTCCTCACTTGCGCAGACATGCTGATGCCCCCCGTAGGACCTAGCTACTATGATCACAACGGTCAGATACGAGGTGGCGCCAGCGGTTTCTCGCATCAGTCGAGCCACGGCAACGGCTACTATGCGCCCCAGCCGTCAACAAACTATGGCCTTTACTTTAACCAGCCGCCCCTGAACACTCCACGCAGTGAGCATGTTGGCTATAGCGCCGTCGCTAGCAGTGGCTACGATCGCAAGCGCGTCTATGACCGTGCCTACGATGCCATGGATGACTTCTTCGCCAACGCCAAGCGCCGCCAGATTGACCCGTCGTCCTACGCTCAGATCAACCGTCATTTGCTACCTCTTCACAACTCGTTGGCCATCCACAGCGACCACATTACCAGCCCGGAACAGTACATGCCTCACTCAGCAGCAGCTCCGGCGCCAGCGCCGGCCACGGTGCACCCTGGCCCTGCGCCGACGACGAACCCGCTGACGCAGCAGTACTACCTGCCACACATGCCCCATGCGAGGACGCAGAAGGACCTGATCCAGCTCGACAACCTCCTGGGCCAGATGCAAGACACCATCTACGACAACGCCAACCACGCGACGGCCGGTGTCCACGTCCACAGTGGCGGCGAGGGCGGTAGTCTCGGTGGTTTCCGCCACAGCCCGTCTCCGTCCATCATGCAGCGCTCCCCTGGTGGCATGCAAGTGGATGGTTACCACGCTGCGAATATGGCTTCGCCACTCACGGCCATTTCCTCCACTGGCACGCCGGCCGTTACGCCACCGTCCAGCTCCTTGTCTTACACATCGGGCCATTCTCCTAGCCCATCTGCCTCCTCGGGCCTGTCCCCCCAGTCGCGTCACAGCTCGACGGCCTCATCGGCCATGTACCCAACCCTCCCTACCACCCTCCCCAACGTCACCCAAGGCTTTGGCCAGTCCACCACTGCGACCTTGGGAACCAGCTTTGACGCCCACGAGCGCATCCGTTATTCGAACAGCATACTGCAAACGGCAAATCGCTCGAAGCTAGCGCCGCGATCGCCCCCGAGATCCGTAGAGGATAGTGGCAGGGCTACGCCCAAGGCCGCCGACACGGCACTGTCTGTTGGCTCGCCCTCGTCCGAGTCGGACACCGACTCTACCAAGGAGCGTGAGGAACAGTACGACCGTTGGCTCGAGGACATGCGAGTCATCGAGTCCCTGCGGGAGTATGTCCGTCGCCGCCTGGAGCGAAAGGAGTTCGCCGAGGATGGCGATGACACCGCGGAGAAGGACACCAAGGACAGCGACGCTATGGACGTGGATGTCAAGACACCACGAAGCCCTGCCAGGCAATCCAGCAGTCCATTGGGGAGCGGGCCGTCGTTGTACCCGGTGCTACCAGCGCCGAGGTCATAGGATTCACCTGGTCCGGGCAATGCCTGGCAATGCTGTCGTTGACCTCATGCTGGGATGGTTGTATGCAAGGACCGGCGTTTAATGGCCCTTTTTTTTGGTGGGCTGTTGCCCTTTTTCTTTCTTCAAACACGCCACGGGCTGAAAAATTCATCGGGTTGTTGCTGCCGATAGCACGGCGCTTGGGGCCATGTCACTTTATCGCACGGATAGCTGCACGGCAGGTATGATATTTGGAAGAAGATTAAGGTTGGAGCACTAGAGCAAAGTAGTGGCTTGTAACGGCGCATGCGCGGGCATATATGAATTGAGAATTTACCGTTTTGTGTACCTGACTGCCATTACCAGCGCGTGATGCAGCGCCGTGAATCTAGATCTAACGCAGGGGAATCCAGATCCGACGCAGCGGGTCTAGATCCATCGCTGTGGGTCTAGGTCCATCGCTGCGAGTCTAGATAATCGAGAATTCATTGTTTTGTGAACCTGACTGCCTTTACCAGCGCGTGATGTAGCGCAGCGAATCTAGATTCCCAAGGCAGCGGGTCTGGATCTAACGCAGGGGAATCGAGATCCGACGCAGCGGGTCTGGATCCATTGCAGCGAGTCTAGATAATCGAGAGTTCATTGTTTTGTAAATCTGACTGCCATTTCCAGCGCGTGATGCAGCGCAGCGAGTCTGGATCCAACGCAGCGGGTCTGGATTTAACGCAGGGGAATCCAGATCCGAAGCAGCGGGTCTAGATCTAGCTCCGCGAGTCCGGATAAGTGAGAGCTCATTGTTTTGTGAATCTGACTGCCATTCCCAGCGCGTGATGCATCGCGGCGAGTCTAGACCAAGCAGCGAGTCCAGGTCCCGACGCACCGGATCTAGATCCAACGCACCGGATCTAGATGAATTTGAAAATTCATTGTTTAGTGAACCTGGCTGCCATGCCCAGCGCGTGATGCAGCGCAGCGAGTCTAGATCCGGGGTAGCGAGTCTAGATCCGGTGTAGCGAGTCCATATGAAATTGAGAATCCATTGTTTGGTATATCTGATTGCCATTCCTAGCGCGTGACGGGACCGAGCGAGTCTAGATCCAAGCAGCGAGTCTAGGTCCCGACGCACCGGGTCCAGGTCCCAGCGCACGCGAGTCTAGGTCCCGACGCAGCGAGTCTAGGCGCTCTTAAAACACAGCGACTGCGGTGAGCTTCTGCCATGTCCGAATTATTTCGCAGCCAACGGCTTGTGGGATGTAAGATTGCTCTGCCATTTCTTGCCGCAAGTCCAGCGCTCCGGCGTCACTCGGGCAAGAAAGGCTATGCCCAGGCACGGCAGGCCATTCTAAAAATACTCAACAGCATCGCTGTCCTTCGGCCGCATTCCCCGACTCAAATGATGCAACAAGTCTTGGTACATGACGATGATAACGTCAAAGGCTTCATGCTGGAGGGCCGCCACGCCAGCGAAGGCTCGCGATGTTGCCCTCCGAAGCGATCTAATGCCATCATTTCTGCGGCCCCCAAAGGCAACTGGCGTAGGCTCCTTACTTGCTGGGTACCATTCATGGCAACACGCCAGGCTTAGGGGGGTGGGCGCCAAGGGGGTTCGGCGCGTAGGTCGGCGTCAAAGTGGTGTCGGGCAATATGTCGGCGGGTCTCGGGACTCGGTGAGATAAAGATAGATGTGATCCAGGGTTCAGCGACAGAATCGGATTGCTAGAGGAACATGGCAATTTGGGCGATCGGCCAGGGCGGTTTTCTCGCTGAGGGATGGATGGCGGAACGTGGGGCGGTGAGTCAAAAACGTCAACAGCAGTGGAATGAGGTGTCGGATTCCACGGAGGACACCGTAATATGCATGTCGCCAGTCCGGGAAGTGCGATGGGCGGGAACTCGCATCATCATCACCAGGCAAGAGCCATGGCAAAATATTATAAAAGGATCTGGTTTCCGCCTTCAACAGCATCTCTTTTCTCTTCATCGACATCGCAACTCCTTCACTCTTCCTCTCTAGTACCGCATTCAATCCCTATCAAAGCAACTTTCTGTCTCGCTACAAGCAAACACAGCTCGTGCCACTGTCTCGATCCTCCCGTCAGTACATCGCGGACAAGATTTGAGCAAGAACACATCATCTACAAGTCTGCACCCCGCACGCCATCATACGCAAGCCAAGATGCGCTTCGCCGCCCTCGCCACCATCTCCATCGCCTGCATCAGCACGGCTGTCGTCGCGCAGCCGCTGGGTAACCCGGCCGCCGACGCATGCTGCTGCTGCGACGTGCGCCGCGAGGTGATTGCATGCACGCACACGATCAAGAAGGCCGACTGCGTCTGCGCGGCCGTCGAGTGCCCCGAAAACGCCCCAACCATCTTTGACGACCAGCCGTCGGTGACGCACCGCCCGACGTCGAAGAAGACTACGGCCGCCCGTGCTGCGCCCCCGCCGCCGCCGCCTGGTACCCAGATTTTCCACCCCGTCCCCATGAACGGCGGCCCGGAGCACAGGGTGCCACCCAAGGAAAGGCCCGGCTCCTCGCCGCCAAAGATGAAGAGGACTGTGGCCGCCCGTGCCGCGCCCCCGCCCCCGCCGCCCGGTACCCAGATTTTCCACCCCGTCCCCATGGACGGTGGCCCGGAGCACAGGATGCCTCCCAAGGAGAGGCCGGGTTCCTCGCCGCCAAAGATGAAGAGGACTGTGGCCGCTCGTGCCGCGCCCCCGCCCCCGCCGCCTGGCACTCAAATCTTCCACCCGGTCCCGATCAACGGCGGCCCAGAGAACAGGGTGCCGCCCAAGGAGCGACCGGGTTCCTCGCCGCCATGGTAATTCAATCACCCATCTGCGCCGGGTGGGCAGTCTCCATGTCACTGCTACGGAAGAAGGATGGTGTGTGATATGACGGTCTAGGATTAATTGAGTCGAGTTTCCGTCACACGTCCCGAGGGGGCAAAGTCAGTGCCTGCAAAGGCGCCGACCTGTACAGTGTTGGAGGGCGAGTAAATCATGTTCAGATCTTTGGCGGGATAGTTTCTATTGGCAAGAGGCGTCGGACATCGTGCAGCCACAAGCGAGTACTTTTTTTCCTGATAGAGCAATGATACAAATGATATTTTGCAACAGACCTTAGAGTTGTACAAAGTTCATGCAGGCAGTAGCGGGCAAAACACATCCATGTGGGCGTCGATGATTGACTGGTTCAGTCGGACCGGTGGCACGCGAGGCAGCTAAACTTGGCAGAGGTGGCAAACACCATGACTGAAAAAGCGGCACCGCAAAAGTCCCTCGTCACCAAAAATCAAGGTCTGTGCTCGCACCCCTTTCGAAAATCATTAAATTAAATGTATTAAAAATGCTTCAAGGTTGCTTATTCAAGTATATATTGACGACATAGTATGATATACTGCGGCATTATTTTCCGATTTCCAGCCCTGCTACGGTTGAGCCTTGCGCTGTTAGGTAGGCAGTCGGCATTGCGGGGAGGCCATGCGCATTTTGCGGTGCCGCTTATTCTGTCATGGTGTTTTGGTTCACGTGTCCGAGACAGCCATACCTCGTCAAGGCCACGAACTGCACAAACGAGTCGGGGTTTCGTCATGTTGAGATTCTTTTGTCTTGGATCCTCTGGCCAACTCAAGCTGCCCTGCAAAACCACATCAATATATATTTAGCAGCGTGGTATGTGCCCACAAATGACGCTCCAAGAACTCACCTCGCGTGCCAGCGACGTCAGGGGCGACCACGTAGCGCTACGCTGCAACCCTCCGCCACGGAACGTGGTCAAAATGCTCCGTCAAAAGCATGCATCTGACGCGTGGTTGCATGGCCGGGGAGGGCTGAGGAGTGCGTTCCCTCCCTCGAGCGGGCTCAGGTTTGAGGGTGCAGAGGTCGCGGGCCGGCTGAAGACAGGGAGGGCTGTTGCAAACTCGGGGGTGAATAAGCCTGCGACAAGCCTCATATTCTAATGCGATATACCTGACCCGATGTTGAGCCAGAGACCCGTCGCAGTAAAGGCAAAGGGCATCGTAGATGCCTGTAGACGCTCATGTCGACCGTCTCGTCTCGTGGCATCTGAGAACAGGTGAACGCTTTGCTTCCACATCGCCAACTTGCCCGGACAAGTGGATACGTTATTCAGTGCTGCTTGTGCGGAGAAGAGCTTTATCTGAAAGCCGTGTCGACGGATGTCCGGTCATCCTCCTTTAAGACTCTGTCTTTGGCGTTGTTGTCTGGCCACGGAAAGCCCTGTGCCATCATTTCTCACGCCATGATGCAGTAGACATCCCCCCGCTCCTGTTCAAGGCTTGGTGCGGGATCAATGGTGGTCAGGGAGGCAGACGGAGCCCTGTCTGACTTTATGGTCTGAAAATCCAACTTGATGGTGTACTACACGACATGCCAGGGGCGTCGCCAATCTGCCAAGACACACTCGGTTGATACAACGATATAGGGCGGTAGCCTTCAGTCTGTGTCCAGTCTACGCTTGAAGAAGCTCGTCAAGGATTGAAGGCGAGTTAGGGAGGCGTGACATGTGGAAGCGCCATCCGTGCTGCTCACAGACGGCGAAGGGGCAGGAGCCAGGGGCACCAGGGCACCAGGGCTCACGCTGCATCTCCTCAGGCATCTACCATCAGCCTTTCCCCATCAGGCGATGCTGCTTGGGCCGTCGGGCATGTTTGTTCCGTCTTGCGCAGGAAGAGCGCCCGCAATCCCCGCCAGCGGCTGGGCCTTAGCCCCGACGAAGAGCCCGACAGATGACGCGCAGCGAGCACAGGATCCCTCGTCAATGAGTGCTTGAAGTCTTTCTCTCGCCAGATGAGAGCTCAACTGCATCTCCATTTCTTCGTTGATGACATGCCGAAACTCGTCAATTATTAAGGGATATCTACCGGGAGTCGAAAATTGCGGACGCCCTCGGCCAAGCAAAAAGCTCGCGCAGCACTGAACCCAGATGAAAGCAACTTGGTGAGTAATCCATCAGTCAGGGATGCGACGGGGGCTCCCAAATCCTGGCTGACAGTGGACAAGGTTCCGGCCATAACCTGCTGTTATCCCCGGCCAAGTCGGCTCTCGGCTCTTCCAAAGGGGCAATTCGTAGCCCCAGCACGATTGCAGCGCCGGGTGCAACATTGCTGCCGGGGCACGCCCCCTCCCATTGCTTTGTCGACAAGTAAAATAGGCCCGCGGGAGGCAGCCAAAGGCCGAAGGAAAAGCAGAGAGCTCGGCGATTGCAAATTGGGAGGCTTGAGGTGGGCCACGGTTGCAATCGAGGTCGGGCACCTGAAATGCAGGCTGACCTCGTCGCGGATGTCGTCTCCCCCACGTCGGAGCTATTAGGCTGAACGTTGGCGTTATTGATCCTTCTTCGCCGATGGGTAGCTACGGAGCAGTGTGGTGCTGGTCTCCACAGATGGCCGATGGAAGATTCCGCACTGCTCTTTATTCCGCGACGGGCTCCATCAGTGGCTGCTCTTGGCCCCGGCGCCTCCACCGCCCTCCCCAACGGGCAGCCAGGGTCCCCGGACGCCCGACTGCCGATACCCTGAAGGTGCGACCTTGCTGTGCCTTCATTCACCAATGGGCCAGCCGCCGCACCTGGATTTGGCTCCGCCATGCGGCCGCGGAGCAGCTGTAAGCCGGAGAGCAGCAGTGTGCGGATGACGGAGCCAAAGGGCAAGGGCGGCCGGGAATAGTGCCGAATTGGCCAGTCTCATTTTCAGCACAACTACGGAGTACTCCGTACAAGCACTCGTCCGCAGCAAGCCCGCGGAGCCGGCGATCCAGAAAGCGGATCCCTTGGTCGATGTTGATGGAAATGTCGAGCCGGATCCGGCAGCGCACTGGGCACGTTGCAGCTGCGTACGGGTACGGGCAGACGGAAGCTGGTCAAGCCCAGTGCTACAGCGGCTAAATGCTCGATTGTTGAATGCCGCTAGGGGACCACTCGTACGAGCACGAGTAGAGCAAAGCCCGGCCACGGGTATTAGCTTACTCGCGTTTAGTGCCCGGAGCAGGCACAGACTAGTCGGACACGCGTCGTCTCGGCGCGCTCGCGGCCGGAGTTTCCCACTGGGGGCTGGCTGATGCCGCCGATGGCTATCGGACTTTTGCTCAGAGGCCCGCTGACGTTGGTGAGCGAAAGGCAGCCGGCGCCCTCCCGCGGCGAGCGAACGTGGCCCACTCGTCCGCCGTCCGTCTCGAGAGCTCGCGGGCGTGCTCGAGCCAAGCCGCAGCCACTAGACGGTTTTGGGTTGGAGAGCCAGCCTCGGTGTGCCAGGCACCTTGCTATCAATTTGGCGGAGTTTCGCCAAACCTTATGGACCTACCTCTCCAGAGGGGGTTTCGGGAGCTGAGGTGCGCGGCCTCGCAGCCCCCCTGCGAGGCTCTGCGTCGACCGCGCCAGGTCGGCGAAGCCGCACGGGAGAGGATGCTGATGCATAATAACGTCAGGTAGCGACTGGGCGGGCATCGTTATAATATACGAGTAGCGGGCAGGGGGAGCGAGCCAGCTCCACCACCGGCGGCGCAGTCTTTCTGCCGGCCCAGCTGCCGTGTGGCCGCCCGGCCGTCGCGGGTGTGATCGCCACCGCCGTCGTCGTCGTCACACGTCGCCCAGGTCGAGTCGCCCGTTGGCTCTGCCGACGCTGCTCCCCTCGGCCTGCCCTGCCCTCCCTCCCTCCCCTCCCCTCACCTCGCCTCCCGCAGACTCGGCACCGTCGGGCGAGAGCCGGCCAGGACCCATCAGCCAGCCAGCCATAGGCCAAGGCACTGGAACCCTTCCATCGCTACACCTATCTCTTGCTGCGCGCTCGCCGTCGCACACCTCCTCTCCTCTCCTCCCCCCCAGGCAACTCCGCCGTCAACGAGCCCGTGCCCAACCCACCAGTCGTCGCTTGGCCTCACCTCGCCTCGCCTGAAGCTCGCCCCCGTCTCTGCAGCCTCCGCCGACCCCCTCGCGCCCCTGCCCCCGGGGTTGCCCTCAACTCTCCCCATGCCTCACCTCACCTTCGTCCTCACCCGGTCCCTCGCCTTCGTCCTCTCCGTACATGGATCCGCCGGCCGCCCGCGACGCTGACAGGCCGGCGGCTCTCGCGTCTGCCAATGCCAATGCCAATCCCACAGCCACCGCCGCCGCCGCCGCCGGTGCTGCCTCGCAGGGCTCGCTGTCGCCGCCGACCAAACGCCGCCGGACCGCCCCCATCTTGGCCGATTGCTGTCGCACCTGTCGGTTGCGTAAGGTGAGATCTCGGACCCTCCGTCGTTCGTATGCTCGTGTCGACATCGTTGCCCTTCGCCTGACGCCTCTCATCGCCCCCGTATATCCGTGCTAACGCCGACCAGGTGAAATGCTCAGGCAACCCAGGCAACGGGCCATGTTCCAATTGCGCCAGGCTCGATCTGACGTGCAACTTCACCGCCGCAGATGAGGAGGATGAAGCTACAGGTAAGCTGCATCGCAACCGCTCTCACTGATGCGCTCCGCGGAGGACTAATCGTCGGCCGACCAAAAGTCTCGAGGACAACGCCCTCGCATAGTCACACCGAGGCCGGCACGCTGAGGAAGAGGGCCCAGAGAGCCTGCAGCCAGTGCCACTCTCACAAGACGAAATGCTCTGGGGATTTGCCCCGGTGCAGGCGATGCGAGGCCGCCAACCTCGCCTGTGAATACACGCCCGCGAAGCGAAAGTTCACCAATGTCCGCGTTCAGAACTCGGCAAAGCCCAGTGGCAACGGCCCGTCCACGCCTGGTTCCACCAACCGATCGGAAGAAATTGTCAGCCCTACCCTCAGCAGCAGTGACGGTACCGGTCGTCTGGCCTTTCTGAAGGAGACTACCAATCTTACAGCCGAGTGAGTAGCTCGCGGGCTAGCGCCAACTACGGCCGCCCTACTGACAGTCGTCTGCTTCCAGAGACCTGCTCGTTCGCAAGGACTTGCTCTTGCGGCATGTAGATGCCTACATGGACAACATGTACTGGCTGCCCTCGCAGGGATTCATCCACCCCGGCAATACCTGTCGGGACATTCAGGTTAGAAGGCTCTACACAGGCGTGTTCGGCTCATTCAGCTGACTCGGTAGCACAGGAAGGGACAATCGACCCAGCCCTCGCGGCTGGCATATGCGCCGTCGCCAGCTTCTTCGTGAACCCTCACGAGGAGGGCCGTGAATTTGGTCAGAGATGCAGCGGCCTGATCGAGCTGTACCTCTTCAACAACGTCTCCAAGTTTTCCGACGGCCAGCTCATTCTCTTTGCGCTGAACATCACCTACAATCTGATACAGGGCTCCATCACCAAAGTCTGGCAGTGCTTCGGTATCGCGTCGAGGCTCATGTTGGGCCTTCGCATCAACTGGCACGTCTTGCCGCGGGGCCGGACATTCATACAGCAGGAATCGCTACGCCGGATTGGCTGGCACTTCTTCCACATCGATCGCGTGCTTGCCGACGGGTTTGAAGGGTACATCTCTTGCCGGGCCGAGCATATGAAGATCCCCCTGCCTTGCGACGAAGCCGCATTTCGAGAAAACCGTCCTGTGGTTGCCGAGAGACTGTATGACAAGCCGCGAAACCCGCCCAACACCATCAATCTGCATGCCTTCCAGGTCCGCCTCATCGATCTCCGGCATCGCATAAAAGTGTAAGTTGCGCCCGTCTTCCCCCCGGCTCCAGAAGCCGAGGTATGCTCTGCGGAGGGACGCTGACAGGACCAGCACGACCAACAATCTATGCTCGGGCGATGGCCGCCAAATTGATGCCTCCAAGGTCATGGCAGATATTAACGGGCTGCAAAACGAGCTCACCCGATTCCACGCCTCCCTCCCGGCCGACGTGCTCCTGAGCGATCAGAGCGTTTCGCGCTACATGGCCATGCCAGAGCGCCCTGGCTACGTCTTCCTCCACTGTCATCTGGCTGGGAGCCACATCGACTTGTACCGCATCTTCCTGCCGAGTCAAAACGAGACAGTCCCCGTCGAAGTCCTCCGGAAGTTGCCACGAGAGTTCATAGCGAGGTCTCAGAAGCAGGCGGTTGCCCACTCCATGTCTTTCGGCCGCTTCTGTGATGCTGTGCAGAACGAGGTGGACCAGATGACGGATACGGGGAAGCTCGAGCTGGCTGGCGATTATTCCACGATCCAGTTGGCGACGACCTGCGTGCGAGTGCTCTTGGTGGCCTTGCAATATCGACTTTACCGCGACATAACCAAAGAGACTACGGCGCCTCTTTGGAGGATGGGGACAGTCGACGATGCCCATATGCGATTTCTTGTCAAATCTGTTCAGCGCGTAACGGAGCCGTGGTATGGGATATTGCGCATAGCACAGCTGGCGGTACGTCACAGCAGCCGAAATTATTGCTCCCTTTACCCTCTTTACACATACTAACTATATCGTCTTTAGTATGACCATAACAAGGGTTTGATGGACGAGTTCGACAAGACTGGAAGAGTGGCGGAGCAGAGACTTGATGACACGATGCTTCCATCCACGATGAACGGCCACGACCGCCAGCCCGGATCAGGGCCGTTGCTGGAGAGCATTGCCGCCGGCGTCATGGAAGACCCAACAAGGCACCTGGCCATCAACTCACCTGGCGAGAATCGATGGCTCCGGTCGTCTCAGATGCCCATGAGTGAATCATTCCCTTTCTCCAGTCCGCAAATGGGCGGCATGATGATCGAGCCCGGGACTCCTGGCATCCCGATCCTCCTCGCCCAAGCCAGAACGGCCGCCATGGACCCCGCAGAGATGTCAACTATGTACGACAGCGAGAGTGCGACGATGGGATTGCCGGACATGGCGGGGGCGCTACCGGATGCCAGCGCGCAGATACCAACCAACGACATGTCGATGCTGCAAATGAACGGCAGCATAGATCCCGCCATGTATCAACAAGCGCCACCGGGACCGAGCTCCGTTTTCATGATGGCGCAGCCGGGCGTGATGATGGACGGATACACTGCCCAATACGCAAAGGGGCCAGGCGATCAGAAGAACTTTGGGCAGGAAGCGCCATTTGGATGATGCGAGACATCACTCAGACGGCTGCCAAGTCTTTTGATATCCATCGCCGCACATCACGCAGAGGCAGCGTTCCATCGGTTTGGGGCATTGGGGAAAAGTGAATACGTTTTTGGGCCAGTTTTATCGTGATGGACGATGAGACCAACCTCCACAGGCTGTGGATACGCATTATGCGCATATGGTAGGCATCTATCGTTGACCTCGGGACGTGACCAGGATTCGAGAAGCAGCCAAGTCAAGCTGAAGGTGGTCGCTAGAGGCGACCGAGTTGCTCACCCGAAGCAACGGGCAGTGGCGTCATGAGCATTACGTGAGACTGTTTTGGGTTGCGGCGTGTATGAAATCTGACAGGGTTCCTTATTACAGGGACGGCAACGGGGGGTTCAAAATGGATCGGGATATATCTCATAGAGCACTGGGTTTGGGACTTTTTTTTGGGCGTCGAGGGAGTCTTGCTGGCCGGGAGCGCTGTACGCTTCGCCTGTACGGGAAGTTATATCTGTATATTACCAGTCGATGAGTGCAACCTTAATCAGCTATCACTCTCAGAGTACGAAACTGCGCGGTGCTTCCTTGGCCAATTGTGTCCGTGTGTACATCTCCCAACACCTCGCTACCGGCCGTGACCCGGCTCTTCACCTTGGACGGATGTCGGCGCGGCATGCATCCTTCCGAGCGAGGCCGCACGGCCAAGAAGCTGGGCTGGGCCGCCGGCATTGTCTCGAGGGAGCAGAGGCTCGAGGAGAATGCCATTGTTTGCTGGGCGAGAAAAACAATGACGCAGCTTGGCAGGGCAAACGACAAAGGGGTGGCCGGCGGGTGGACTGGAATGGGCCGCCCAACCTCCGACAGACATTGACCCCGCCACCGCATCATGAGGCGGTCCAGGGGCGCGACGTGACACGACGCGCTCAAGCAGAGGAACACGCCGAGAGCGGGAGTGAGAGCAGCCAGGCCTGGTGAGGGCGAGAGTATTCTTTAGATAAAAAAATTATACACTATCTCATATACAAACTATACCACTGTACGCGAAGGGGTTGGTTGACCCTGTCCAGGCTCGTCCATGACAGGGCATCCGCTCCCTCCACGGCAACCGTGAGGCTGCTGGGCTATGTACGTGTCCGTTTTCCCCTGGCTCGTACTTTTCGCGCTACGGCGGCCAAGCCAGCCTTTTGTGTGTCGCTCTTGGTCCGCGGCGATCCATCCGGGAAGTTGAGGCTGTTCGTGGTCCCACCCGCAGGCGTCAGGGAGCCATGCCGAGCGCTATGATATTGGTTGCGGCAATGCGAAAGAGGCTGAACTATAGCATATCGGGTACGCATGACGTGTGTTGTGTCGTTCATAAGAATTTTTGGCAGAAAAAGAAATGGAAGAAAAATCGAAATATCCGTGCACGCTAGAACGGGCAGAGAGAGCCGAAGCCGAAAGACGAAGAAAGCGTTGAGTCGATGGCTTCCCTTGGTGTATCCAAGAGTGATCGCGGACATCTGGCGCCGCGTCGAACGATGGCTGGCAGAAAAGGCGAAGTCAAGGCTCGGCGACAAAAGGAGGACCGACAATCAGGATGAGGCCCGCTATTGGAACAGCGTGCGGTCCTTTTCCTTCAGGCCGCCGATGTGGTCCATGTCGATGGACTGAAATTGGCCCTTGGCTTCCTTCTCGTATGCCGGCAGCTGCTCATCATGCATAGGCTCCAGTCCTATGGTAGCATTGTCGCCAACACGGACGACGAGGACGCGACCGCTCTTTGCGCGGCCCTGCTCGTCCTGCTCATCCGGGAACGTGATGCGGATCTCGGGGACGTTGTCCGGCGAGTGAGGTGGCGAGTTGGGATTCTGCAGCATAGGCTGGCCATCGCGGCCAATGTATAGGATACTTGAGCGGCCGTTGTGAGACGTCTCGATGGTCAGACCGCGGTGGTTGGCGTTCTGCTTGGTCTCGGTGTAAGCCGGCAGGCCCTCCTGTTGGCGGCGCATAAACTGGCGGCGGCGACGTAGGAGGACGAGGAGGGAGGCGAGGACAAGGGCGAAGAAGGTCAGGCCGAGGACAAGAAGCATGAGGTTGATCATCTTGTCGGAGTCGGAGCCGTCGTCGAGGCTGCGGCGGGTAATTTCAACGAACGAGGGGACGGTGATGTGCTTGTCACCGGGCAGGACGATGGGCCTCCAGGGCTTGGCCATCGTGTCCGACGGGGGCATGTCGGGGGTGCGGGAGAGCATGGAGTGGCCCTTGATTAGGGACCTCATTGCGTGTCGTTGTAGGTGGTTGTGGGGAGCCATGGTGGGCTACGAAGTCTTGCACGAGCGGCAGCCGCTGTGAATAAGTAAATGAAGGGAAGGGTCTGCGGCCAAGTGTCAGTCTGCGACGGGCTCTGCGTTGGCAAGAATTCCACGCGTGGTGATGCAATATTGTCGAGTCCATTCGTCGCCATTCCCTCGAGGGGCCGGGGTCGGGTAGAGGGCGTTTTGCCGTGACACGCCCCAGCCTCGCCCACGACCGCTTCCATACCATCAGGTGTCGCAGAGGAGGGGCACGAAATCGAAAAGGTCACTTACGCCAGATGCAGAGAAAGTCAATCAGAGTCTTCGGAGACTCATAGCAATGGCGAATTGGGCGGATTGGGCCTGGGGACTAGCCGGCAGGAGGCGCGCTGGTGGAGAGGAAGGACTGGACGGACGTGCGGCTAAAGGAATGAAGCCGACGATCCAGGCAGGGCTCGTGATGCAAGAGAGGGTAAAGAAGTAGCAAGGAACGACAGCGCAACGGATGCTGCGTCTCTCCTCGAAGAAGCCGGTCAACGACGGCGATGCTGAAGAGCAGGACGGGGTCGGAGAAGAAGGAAAAGCAAAGGAGGAGACGCAGACACCTGGGCTAGAGGGGGCTCAGCAGAGCAACAGCCCAGCGTAGCTTAGCGGGGAGAGAGGAGAGCCAGGGCCAGAGCGAGAGAGAGAGAGGCCTGTGGAGCCTCCATGGCATCGCCGCCGCTAGAGATGAATCGGACAGCGGGAAATGAGGCCAGCGCCTACCGCAAGGTACCCGTGCAAGCCATGCAGCGTGCTCGTGCGCGCTGGGCGGTGTGGTGCGGGGGGCTCCGTCGGCTGCCATTGGCCCGCCGCACGGCGGTTCAACGGCCGTGCCGCCAATCAGGGCCGCTACCGGCGAGCTTGCACAGCGCGCCTATCAGCGCCGCGCTGCCCCTGGCTAGGGAGCAGACGGGGGGCCTCCACAGGGGAGCCGCTACATCAGGTGCCCGTGAAGGTCCGGCGAGCTTCGTCGCGCGCGCTTCATTGGCCGCATGGTCTAGCTTCGCAATTGTCCGTCCACGGCGCTACGGGTCCTGTACGAAGCATGCACGAGAGACGGGTGGGTGCTCGCGGACGGACGTCTGCCCACTTGACCTCGCCTCCCCCCTCGAAGCCCCTGCCAAGGCGCCGACTCTCTCGACTGCTCGTAATAGACGCCGTGGACAAGTGCGAGTACCTGTGCTCGCAGGGCCCGGCGGCGGCGGCATCTCGTCGCTCCGTTCACGGGCAGACGGACGGTGGCAGCGGGGTGGGAAACAAAGTTTCGTCCATTCGTCGAGCGTCTGGGGAATGAAACGCCCAACGTCTCCCACAGCCTTGGCCAGCGGGCGACACCCCTCGCAGCTGCATTGTCCTCGTACATTTTGTGGCACCCACCGAAGCCAGCCCAAGTGTGTGTGCTTCATCTCATCATATTCGTAGATCGAGTGCCTACCCTAGACCTTCTTCGACACACATTTGGAGATTTACTTGCGGTGCGCACCTGCCTATAATCCGCGTTCGCGGCCCCAACGACTCAGTCTGGGATTGGTGACAACCCAATTCCTCCTCTCCCACCGCCAGTCTTTCTGGTATTCACTACAGCGGCGACGTGATCGGCGTGGTCAGCTTGGTTCATGCCGCGCTGGCAATGACCACAGTTCGGCGCTTAACTGCATTCAAGGCACGAGCGCGGCCAACCCTCTCCGGAATCCAGCCGGGCGCTTTCTTCTCGACACCATGTCCCTCGACAAATACGAAATCGCAGCCACACCACCGTCATCATGACCTTCCCCTCCAGTCATCAGTTGAGCAACTTGCCACAGTTCGGCTGTCGGGCTCAGTTCCTTTGCCCTGCGCTGCGACGTCAACACACCACCAGGCGCTCCGTTGAGCCGTGTGAGCTGTGTTGGTTGCGATGCCGACTCAGGCGCCCGAGCACTTTGGCCAGCCGGCGACAGCTCGCCCCCTTCTCGCACGTCACCGCAACCGCCATCTCGCAGAGATGCCATGTCACGAGCCACCCACCTGGCTGCAAATCAACCGGCTGTCGGAGTGGAACATGGTTTGCTGCTGCTGATGAGACAAGCGTCCCACGGCAGACGGCGCGGCCTCAGAACGTGGTACTCGTACGGCACCCAGAGGGGAAGTGTCCGGTGACTGTGTCCGTATTCTCCATAATGGTCGATGGGACAGTACCATTAAGATCAGAAACCCCCGCACAATCTCGAAGATGAGCACGCCCAGTGACGTTCGAATCACGCCCCAGAAGTATGGATTTTGTCCAGACTTCGTCCAATGTATCATGAGACTCCCTAGACTGGCGGCTTCAACCAACTCACAGGACACGCTCAAGGGCAAAGAAGGCTTCCCTTTTCTCCGACCTACGGCCTCTTCTCAGCCCTGGTACGCGCCTGCGACGAAAGCCGTAACCCAGGATGCCTCAGCAAGTGTCTAAGACCGTGCAACGGTGCAGCATGGCAACATCGCATCAGGAAGGTGGCCCAGCCTGTGAGCCGGCGACATGCACCACTTGGGCGAATGCGCTGAAATCGAACGCACAGCATCACGCCGGAACCGTAATCAAGAGACAGATTCAGGATATGATCACTCACAGCACTCACGGGCGAATTGCCATTGCCAGCGACCTTGATGAAGCGTCTCGCCATCGGGCCTGCGCCGGATGTCTCTAGCAGCGAAGCCGTGGGCACCCAAATCCGCGTCTGCCCGCACATTAACACAATGGGCATGCTAATCTCTGAAAGGAGGACATTCTGACCATCTTTATGACACCAATAAAGCAGCGGCCAGTTGGTTAGGCATGGCGCGACACTAAAGTGGCACAACAAATTCGGGCCGCAAATGAGTCCTTGGAGGCAGCGAGGTGGTTGAGCATTCCAGACGACCCTGATAGCCGTGGGATTGGCGGCCATGGTCAACTGCGCGTTCCACGGCACAGCTCTGCGCTGGCGACACGCCGACGACACTGCCCCTTGATAGAGACGTGCTGGGAAATCCAACAGGCTTGGAGGTGGCGTGTACGTCGTCGGTGAGCGTGGTCCCGATGGGCCATTGCAGGCACCGGCCGAGTTACCCCTCTGTGACCGGGTTGCTGGCTATTAGACGAGGGCATCGTCTGATGATACCGGACATCTTGTGGCGGCTGCCCTGAGCAACAGACTACAGGTGGCACAGGTCAGAGCAACCCGTGGGCTGGCGGTCGCGTTCGCTGTCACAATGCGCATACTGGCCCCGCCAAAGCCTCGAAAGCCCGTTGTCGAGCTCAACAATGGCTTCTCTATAATATCGAGCAACGACAAGGGCAGAACTACACAAGAGGCAGAAGGGAACCGTCGATGTCGCAGTACAAGGTCACTGGCGCCGCCGAGGATGCGAGGGGCGACGAGGGACTAACGCAGTAAAATAGGTACTGGCGTGAGCGGCCGTTGGGAGGGCGCATCTGGGCATCGCCTCTTGTTTCGCCCTTCGCTTGGTCCAGCAGGGTAACGTGGAGAAGGCGGGAGAGGGACAAGCAGGTGAGACATGCGTCAAAGGAGTGGCCGGAGTGGCCAGATGCGGGCCGAGCTGCAAACACGCATCGATGGCGGCACCGTGTGCTACTGACGGGAGTGGTCGGCGCATGGCTGCACTTTGTCATTGCGGTCTCATGAAGCAGTGGCAGGGAAAAGCAAAGAGTGACGTGCAGAGCATGGCCGAGGCCCAGGGGTGGCTGTGGGCGGCAAAGACTGCAAGGCGCAGAGTGGAAGGGAGAGGGCCGGCTGGGGGCGGCGGCCACGAGAGCATCTGGAGGCACGCGGCATGTTGGTCAAGGCACCCGCACTTGGGCTGCGTAGGTTCCCCTGGCACAGGGCGTTACGCGCATGCGCGGTAAGCCAAAGATATGACGAGTGTGAAGGTGCACTGTACGGAGTATGTGTGCGTGATGCGCCAACCCAGGCGAGGGGACATGGCGAGGTAACAAGCGACGATGCCGTGCGGCGTGTGGGTATGTCTCTGCCGCCGTCCGATGCCCCGCCGTTCGCCAGCAGCAAGGGCCGCCAGAGTCGACAGCAGCTATTACGTCGTCGGTGCTTCGTTGGTGCGCATTCACTGTTGGGGTCGGCTATCGAGTCAAAGGAAGGGGGGATTTGATGGGATGCGATGGTGATATTGGGGGTGGGGATCAATTGGCATTCTGCCCCCTCGGATGGGGGAGAGTCCTGTGGCGACGCATGTCCAGCCGGGCCTGAGGGTGGACCCGACCCGGGAGGCTGGCGCTGGTTGAGCCGACCGAAGGCGAAGAGGCAGGGAAACCCCGGGAGCAGGTGGCAGAGTGCAGAAGACGACGAGGACGCGCGAAGAGGCTGCTTGAGGCTCCGTGCGACGGCGAGCTTCTCTCGTGCGAGTAGTGTCGTCGTCGGGTGCGGAGGTGGAGTGCGAGTAAGCTCAGAGGCGTCGAGCCCGGCCCGCGAGCTGGGCGGCACCGGCTCCACCCGCGGGCTGCATTGGGGGGCGTTTGGCGTGGTGGTGGTGGTCATCGCTGGTCGTCGATGGTCGGGTGGGGTGGTGGCGATGGCGATGATGGGGGTTGGAGGTGGAGGGCCATGGAGGAGCCATGGAGGGCCGTCGAGGGTAAGGTAGGCAGATAGGTACTCCGTACTCTGTACTGACTGACTGCCTACATCTGCCTCGCCGTGATTATCGCGAGCATCCCTCCCGCGACTGCTCCTACGTGCCCGTACCGTCTGCCTTGATGCTGTTCCGTATTGTCGGCACCTTTTTCTTGGAGGCGACAAGTCACGACAGCACGCACACACACTCAAAAGTATGTCCTCACGAGGTCTCGTATACCCAGGAGTGGCTGCTCCCAGAAGGCCGTCTAATCCCTCCCCGTGGTCGCCCGCCATGTGCATGCGCGCGCAGTGTCCCGTCCACCCCGAGGGCAGCGAGGTTGGGGGTCTCCCGTCGGTCGGTTGCGTTTAGGTTTGCTTGACGTGCGCCTGGCGCGTCGCGGTGCCTGAGCCTGCGCTGTGCAGGGCGCCTCGTCCCAAGCGTATGATGGGTATAGTTACCTACCCAGGTAGGCAGACAAGCGAGGGAGACGGCGCCCGTCTCCAGCCTCCTGGCCATCGAAACTCTGTTTGTCCATTCTCGCGTGCCCGCGTCGTGGCCTTTTTATTTTCTCTCCATGTAGGCGTGCGTGCGTGAATGCCTGGATGTGCGAAGGCGTACGTGCCCTAGGCTAGGCGTCTCAGCGCGTCCATAAAAACGATCGTCGACGCATCTCCCGCCTGCTGGTCCCCCATCCTCTCCTCGTCCATCTGTCGTTCGTCTCCCTCTCACCGGCACCGCCGCCGCCTCCTCGTGGCACCCTTGCGCTGTCCTGGTGCGACGGCCAGCGGCCACAATCAGATCCAGCGCGGGCGCCGTCGCGGGCCCTCCTCGTCCTCCCTCGTCTCGTCGCCTTGCTCCTCTTCTTTAACTCGCGTCCTGCGCGTCCTCTGCCTCTGCCACTTCCCTTTCCCTCCTTCCTTTTCTTTCCTTTTTTTGTTAAACTCCTCCCCTTGTGTGACCCCAATATTCCTCCTCATCCTCTCCTTCTATTCCTCCCGCTCTCTCTCTCTCTCTCTCTCTTTGTTACTCTCCCTTGGCTTTGGCAAGCCTGTCTCGCCCGCCATTCCTCACGCACATTACCCCTGGGCCTTGAGGAGACGCTCCTCCGGACGGCTTCGCTCCGCGCGCATTCCGGGCACGCCAGAAGGTCTGGGCCGTCTCGCCGTGGCTGCCCTGTGCCGTGCTACATCTATCCGACTTGCGCACCCCCATTCCCGACGTGCCGCGTCTTCTTCCCTTTTCTTTCCCTCCTCTCTTCTCAACATAGTGGACATATCGCCTGTCCCTCTACCTATCCATTCTCCCGAATCCATCGCCCGTCCCGCGACGCTTGTCACATAATACGTTGCAGGAACCGGGCCCAGCATTGGTGCATTGCTTGCTCTTTCTAGACACCGAAGGAGAAAGCCTGTACATGCCGTCTGATACCGCGCGTGTCTACTCGAGCTGGCTCTCAGCATCTACTCGTTCATCAATACAGCACATAGCGAACTCGACGATACGAGCCATTGTCTGTCGGCGCCTCCCCCGCGAGCCAAGACGACCAAAAACATATCAAGAGATACGCCTCTGCTCGCCGCCGAGCGCTGACCGTGGTGGTTTCGAGCCAGCACGAACATATCATCCAGCCGGTGAGTACCAGACGAAAGAGTCGAACAAGCCGTGGCCTCCGACCTGGGGCCGTCACGTCCGCGCACATCCACCACGTCGACCCGACCCCGACCCCGACCCTGACTCTGCCCCCTGCCGCTGCTCTTTTGCCAGTGTTGGCCGTCAGCCTTACCAGCCAGAGCCGCTCTGCCCCGGTTTTTTGCCTCCTCCCCAGTTTCCGCCCTCGCCGGCTCCTCTAGCGCGTGTTGGCAGGCCCTGGCTGGCGACCCTGGCCTGGCTCCGTCGCCTCTTCCGCCGCCTCTTTTGATTTCCGCCTCGGGTGTCTCTTCATGCTGGCGAACGGCCGGACGCTGACTCTTGCAAGTTGCAGGCCCCGATCGCTCGCTCATCTTCTGCCGCGAGCGCGTGCGCGTACTCGCCCACACGGAGAAAGTCCCAGCACGGGCACGACTCTGCAACTTCGTTGCCATCGCATCGCGAAACAGCCACGACCTGACCGCCGCCACGCCGCCCCCAGCCGGGCCTTTTTAGTGCCGGCGGCCGCCATCGCAAGAATTCCAGTGGGGGCAGCCTGCAGAGGAGCCCTCGTTCGGCTTGCGAACTCTAAAGCACCTACCGCGAACTCTTTCGGCGTGGTGGACCTTTTTGTGCCGCCAGCCGCCTGCAAGCCGCGCACGCGGACGCTGTATACGAGAATTTGGCCACCATGGCGACTGCGGTGAGTAGCTGCGGCACCCTTTCTCTTGTCATGCTCCGCGCCCGTCCGTCACGGTGTTTGATCGCCGTGGCCCTCTCCCTCCGGCTAGCACCCCCATCTGGCGCCGTGTCTTAAGGCAGCTAGTGCCTCTGGCCCCCGACGTCAGAGGGGGCTCGTGTGTGTGTCTCAAAGGGCCCCGAGGTCGCGAGGTCGCGCGGTCGCAGGCACCAAGCTAGTGCACGCGGCAGGAGGCTTGCTGGGCCCGCCTAGGGTCCAGGCCATCCCGTCTCCAGTCGTGGCGGGCGGCCGCTACAGGCCAGCACAGGCCACACACACGGGCCTGGCAGTCCCCACCCACTCGCCGCACCGCACCGCCGCACCGCCGCACCGCCTTGGCCGCCCTGCATTCTTCCGACGCCTGCTCTTGGTTTTGTCACGGCAGGCTGGCAGGACGACGGGCTTCGTCTGCATCGCTTCTTGTCGCTCGCTCACCCCCCTCTCCCGTCGGTCGCTGACTTGGCTCTCTCCGCTCCTCAGCAGACGCGCCCGAGGGGCTTCCCCAACTTCACCATGCCGCCCGCTTCAGGCGACAAGCCTCAGCAGCCAATGGGCTCTGGCTTCCCCGGCTCCAACCTCTACCCGAACAAGAACATCTGGACCTCGTCTCTCTCCAACGCCCGCGAGAGGTCCATCGGCGCCAAAGGTTCGTTGTGCTCCCGACGACCCTCGTCTGCTTACCCGCTCACGCAGCCTGCAGATGCCGACGAGAGCCACGCTGGCTCGAGCGCCCTCAACGCAAACTCTGAGGCCGACGTCTGGACCTCGAGCTCCAACCCGTGGAACACGGAGCACCCTGGCCGCCCCGTCAGCACCTCGCCGAACCGAACTCGAGATGCGGCCATGTCCAGCGGCTCCGGCTACTTCGACAACCAGCCCATCGGCATGAAGAAGGGCAATTTTGGCGGCAAAGCTTTCCACGACGAACCCAGCGACTATACTACCACCTTTTCGACGCAGAAGCGGAATGTCGCCGACTCCGCCGCCTACATGGACTCTATCACCGGCTACTCGCAGCCTCGCGACTCCTCGCTGCCCCCGTCTCGGCAGTCTCAAGGATCGCCGGCTTTCCAGGAGCTCTACCGCGCCGGCCACACCCCGAGCAGCTCGATCCACTCTCAGAGGCAAATGAACAGCCATGCGGCTTCGTATTCGACGCAGAACGCGAACCAGCGAGCGTTTCAGCTCAACAAGCAGATCGATGACGACCTGTCTCTGCAGTTCCGCCGCCGGATGGGTTTGGACGGGCCCTCGAACGGCTCGACCTCGTTCAACCCAACGCAGCAGCCTTTCCAGTTTAACCCCGGGTCGCAGCCATGGATGGGCGAGGATAACGGGCCGAGATACGCGGGTGGCATGGATTTCGCTTCGGACGCGCTCGCTGCTGCCCAGTACTCCGCCATGAAGCGGCCGTCGGTCGACAGGATATCGCCGGGCCCAAGCTACCGTCTCGAGTCCAACAATAGCCCTCGGACGTACCAGCCCAGCCCCGATGCCTGGGCCGGAAGGGCTTCATCCCGTGAACCCAGGGCCGGAGATTTTGAACGGCGGACGTCGGCCCAGCCATATGCTACCAACTTCCACCCCTCCTTCTTTCCTAACCAGTACCCTTATGGCAATGTCCCGAACCAGTATCCCCCGAACTTTCTCGATCCCTATAGCCCAAACTTCCGCCATCATCCCATGATGGCCAGCTACAGTCTCCACGCGATGCAGGCTGGATATCAGCTCGGGGCAAACATGGCTCCCGTCAGGCCGCCGAGGGACCAGGACCCGGGGAAGGGCATGAGGAGCGCACTTCTCGACGAGTTCCGCCTAAGCAACAAATCGAGCAAGCGGTACGAGCTCAAGGACATTTACAGCTACGTGGTTGAGTTCAGCGGCGATCAGCACGGATCGAGATTCATTCAGCAGAAGCTCGAGACTGCGAACAGCGACGAGAAGGAGCAGGTCTTTCGTGAGATCGAGCCCAACGCCATCCAGCTGATGAAGGATGTGTTCGGCAACTACGTCGTGCAGAAGTTCTTCGAGCACGGCAACCAGGTGCAGAAGAAGCTCCTGGCGGAGAAGATGAGAGGCAAAGTGGTGGACCTGTCGGTTCAAGTCTACGCCTGCCGCGTGGTGCAAAAGGCTCTCGAGCATGTGCTGGTGGAACAGCAGGCGGAGCTGACCAAGGAGCTTGAGCCCGAGATCCTCCGAGTCATCCGCGATCAGAACGGCAACCACGTCGTGCAGAAGATCATCGAGCTCGTTCCCCGGCAGTACATTGACTTCATCCTGAACGCCGTGCGCGGTCAAGTGACGGGCCTCGCCTCTCATGCTTACGGCTGCCGGGTCATACAGAGGATGCTGGAGCACGGAACGGAGGCGGACAAGGCGGAGCTCATGGTTGAGCTGCACGCGTCGGCGCAGATCCTGATCACCGATCAGTACGGCAACTACGTGGCGCAGCACGTCATCCAGAACGGCAAGCCTCAGGACCGACAAAGGATGATCGAGCTCGTCATGGCTCAGCTCCTGACGCTGTCGAAGCACAAGTTTGCGTCCAATGTTGTGGAGAAATGCATCGAGTACGGTTCGCCGAAGCAGCGGACCAATGTCCGAGAGCAGCTCACCACTGTCGGCAGTGACGGGACGTGCCCGCTGCAGCAGATGATGCGGGACCAGTACGGAAACTACGTAATTCGTAAGTCGACGATGACGATGGCCAGAACGGCCGGGCAATGCTGACGGCGATACAGAGAAACTGCTGGGCCAACTCCAAGGCGCGGAGAGGGAGGCACTGGTGGAGGACATCAAGCCTCAATTCTTCGCCCTTAAGAAGAACGGCGCCACCAGGCAGCTGCAGGCGCTGGAGAAGCTCCTCGGTCTCGGCAGCGGCAGCGGCAGCGTGTGCGCGAAGAGCGAGGCTACCTCGTCGCATACCGACGGCAACTCGGCCGCGGGCACGCCTCTGTTGACCAACGAGACCAACAGCCCCCAGAGCAGCAGCCCCCCGAGCGCACACGTGAGCGCTGTTGGCATCCCCAGCGACGACGCGGAGAACGGCAGCCTGAACAAGAGCGCCGAGGACATGACGCCCAAGGTGCAGGAAACGGAGGCATAGAGACGGTCGCTACCGCGCCAGACCGGCCCAACCGGCCCGGCTCGACGGTCTTCTCGCATTTGTATTATGATGACGACTTCGACACCGTGGCGCACAGACCTAGACATGCCCGCGCGCACCAAGCCTCTCAGCGGGACAGCAATATAGATAACGTCCAGCCACTACAAAACTTCGCAGGCAACACATATGGTATACTCATACGATATTCTAATACATGACATGGGTGGAGAGTCCTCTCGACGGGTTTCCCGGGACGACTCGGCCGGTTCGGGATGCCCGGGGCGGGCGCACGCCGAAGTTTGGTAACGTGGCTCTGGCGTTTTCGTCTTCTTTGGCGGCATCTCTTAGGGGCGGACACGAAACATAAAAACTGGGCTTGGTAAACGAGTGATTGATTGTGTTTGCTTTTTTTTTGGGGATATTCTCTGGGCTCGTGGGGTTGATTTGTGTGTTTGGCTCTCCTTGCTTGCGTTCCGAGGTTTGCGTTCAGCGCCGTGGTAAAGGGAACGGCCGCGGCGGGCTTGAACGGTGATGACGCTCTTACTGGGAACGGCGGATCGTGATGGTGTGCGTTTGGGGGCTGTATTCATATCCGGTGGGGAGAGAGATGGAAACAGGAACAGCGAAAGTTTTGGGAATGTTTATGGACAGTGAGTGCATGCACGACGGCTGTGATGTCTTGTTCCGAGCGCAGCCGCGAGTTTACCTTTGGCCCAGTGATGCGGTGATTTGAATGCCGTCTGCACTCACGTAGCCATCCGTACCTTATAATTGCCGGACAGTATTAACTTACTGCGTAGATGATGAACGGATGGATAGAACTTAGAAGTGAAGTCCCACACAGCCCAGCCCCAACGGCAAAATTCCGGCTCTCGGCCGACGCGCCCCGCGGACGGCGCAGGTACCCCAGGGCCCCAGGGGAGGGAGGGCCGGAGGGTCCAGGCGCTAGCCGTTTCTTAGCAGCGAGCGACATCGCACACTCATCCCGACGCTACCCTCGAGACGAGCGCGGGAGCAAGTACGTAACGGAATAGCAGCACTGACACACGCCCACCCGCCGCCCTCCCTTGGACCTCTTCCCCAACACCATCACCTCGAGCTGCAGCAGCTGCCCCCGACGAAACGAGACGAGCGCCTGCGCCAATGAAGCCGCCAGGCCGACAGCTCTTCCACACGACAAATGCCCGCGGCGCGACCACTCATGTTCTTGTACCCGCAGCTGCTGAGGGCGGCGCGGGCCGGCGGAGGGAGCGGAGGAGCATGGCGTCCGGCGGCGGCGAGGAGGGCCAAGAGCTCCTTTGCGCCGAGGGTCGGCAAGGCCGTTGAGCCCGATGACTGGGAGCGGCAGCAGGCGTTGCAACAGCAGCAGCCGGCGACGCAACAGCAGACAGAGCAGCAGCCGACAAGTACGACGACGACGACGACGCTGACGCAGCAGGTGCTGCCACTGGCGAGACAGGAGGACGTTGAGCCCTTGATATACAGAGCCGCGATGGCTCAGCCCGTGCAGACGGGTGCGGCAGAGCCGTTCGCGGCCGCAGACGAGAGCCCCAAGCCCAAGGCCGACGAAGCTGCTACAGAGTCGGACCTGGCGTCGCCAGCCGAGACCGGCGAGGCGACGTCGTCGTCGTCGAAAGAAGCGACGGCATCGAACGACTCGAGCCCGCAGGAAGACGAGCGGATGCGGCAGATGAGGAAGGAAACAAAGCCAGGAGGCCCGCTCGAGGCGGTGCTGCGCATGCGCTCGCCCGAGAACGGCGCCAAGCAGCAGCACCACACGCAGATGTCGCCGCCGCCGTACGTGCACCACTTCGACAGCTACTCCCTCGTCAAGCAGCTGCAGGACGGGGGCTACACGCAGGACCACGCGACGACGGCCATGAAGGCGATCCGGGCGCTGCTGGCGCAGTACCTCGAGGTGGCTCAGCAGAGCCTCGTGAGCAAGAGCAACGTGGAGAATGTAAGTCCTTCATCCGTCCTCGGTCGACTGTTTTTTGGGTTCAAGTCTGACAGTGTGTCGGTTCCCGCAGGAGACGTACCTCTTCAAGGCGGCGTGCTCGGAGCTGGCGACCGAGATCATGAACAACCGCCGGCTGCGCGACGAGCAGATGCGGCAGCAGCGGACGCACCTGCAGCACGAGGTGGACATCCTGACGCAGTCGCTCAACCAGGAGCTGCTGACGCTGACGGACAACGTCCGCGGCATGTTCAACGACCGGAAGATGGCGGTGCGCGAGGAGCAAAAGGCCGTTGACAGCGCGGTACGTCCATGATGCCGCCCCCTCCCCCCCCCTTTTTTTTTTCCTTCT
>JALHBU010000190.1:24294-102646 GCA_024340005.1 Tolypocladium tropicale | reverse complement strand
TTTTGCTGTGTTGCGGTCGCATTCTCTATTGCGATCGAAGAAGTCTTGCTGAATGCAACGGGCCAGTTTGTACGGCAAATTGCCGTAGGGGGCGCGTTTTTTCTGTCCCCCGCATGGGCCGGTCCCCTGGGCGGGAGCAGCTGCCGGGCTTGGCCCCACTGTGGCAGCAACCAGCTGCTGCGCCTGGCGGCCCTCGCCCCTGTGCGGGCCCCTGGCCTGCTCGCCTCCACTGCCCGACGGGGCTCGACAGCGCCGCTGAATGCACGGTGGGGGCCTGAAGCTTAACGAGAAGGCGATCATCGAGCCAACGCGCGCTGACCGTCCTCGTTTCACCTCTCCCATCCCCACACTCTCGTTCTTGTTTCCTGGACGCATCCTCTGCGGCCTCGTCTTCTTCCTCGTCCTCTTCATCCTCTTCCCCCCCACCTCCTTTTCCTTCCCGGTCTTTTCTTTCCCCTCTTCCCCTTCCTCTCTCTTTTGTCCATCACCCGTCCCTCGCTCGCGCGGCTCACCCAAACGTGTTTTTGGTTTTTGCCTGCGTCGCATCTTAGATCGCTGTCTCATTTTGAGGCGGCCCACCTGCCACGATACGCTGTCGATCTGGGGCGGCTTTTGTTCCCCCATCACCTGGAGCAGGTCTTCAGCACGCTGTGCGGCGCGGAGCTTCGCTATCCCGCTGCTTGATCTGCGTCGACTTTTTTACGATCATCTCTGACGAATAGACGCGGCCGCAATACCCTTGGCTGCACCCCTTGTACAGCATCAGCATCGTTACCATCATCCCATCCCGCCGCGACGTTCGCCTCCTCGACGGAAGTGGACGCGGACGGTACAATCGCAGCCTCCCACGGTCCCGCAACCTTCCAGCCCGATGCCAAGCAAGCATCACTCTTTAGGCTCGCGAGGCTCTGGGTTTATTCCGTTAGGAGGAAGCGGCTCGGAAAACGAAATGGACGGCAGCATCCCCCTCACGACCGTCAAGAGCAATGCCTCGACCGGCGCTCGGAAGCCTCAGCCCGGCAGCTCGACGAGCTATGAGTCTTCCCAGACGGCAAACGAGAAGGGCGAGGTTCACAATCGTCATGCCGGCCGCCGGAGGAAGTTCGGCGACGGCCTCGGCCGCAGGGGCACGGGGGATTCCGAGGACGTCAAGGTGAATGCTATGGGCAGGTTCTACGCCAAGGTCGTCGGTTTCTCCGTCGTCACGCGATACCTACTCTACGTTCTTCCCATTGGAGTGCTTCTGGCCATTCCCATCATCGTTCTCTCCATTACTGGCCACAAGTCGGACATCCCCGTCGGCAGCAACACCGAGGACCCGAAATCCCCCAAACAGGGCCCACCACTCTTCGAGCTCTTGCTCTGGATTGAGATCACCTGGTGCACCTTGTGGGCTGCCAAGATCGTCGCCTGGTTCCTGCCCAGGGTCTTCATGTTCTTCTGCGGCATCGTTAGCATGGGCGTCCGCAAGTACGCCACCATTCTCAGCAACCTGACCATTTCCCTGTCGCTCTTCTTCTGGGCTCTCGCCTCGTGGCTCACGTTCAAGAACCTGTTTCTGCAAGCCCAGTCGGACGGCATCAGCTGGGTCCAGACCATCGAGCAGATCCTTGGCGCCTTGTTTGTGTCCTCGGCTCTCCTGCTCGCCGAAAAGGCCATTGTGCAGCTGATCAGCGTCACGTACCACCAACGCTCCTTTGCCAATCGAATCAAGGCGTCCAAGCGCGAAGTCCACCTGCTCGGCCTGCTCTACGAGGCCTCGCGGACCCTGTTCCCCATGTACTGCCGCGAGTTTGCCGACGAAGACTACGTCATCAACGATAGCATCCAGATGATGTTGAGGAAGAAGGGTCGCAAGAAGAATGGTTCCGCAACCCCCATGAAGCTCATCGGCGACGTCAGTCGCTTCGGAGACAAGGTCACGTCTGCTTTTGGCAACATTGCCCACGAGATCACCGGAAAGCAGGTCTTCAACCCCAACTCGGCCCACTCAATAGTCTTGGAGGCCCTCGAGAAGCGAGCCTCCTCCGAGGCCCTTGGTCGCCGTATCTGGATGTCCTTTGTTCTCGAGGGCAAGGATGCCCTGTACCTCGAAGACTTTGAGGAGGTCCTCGGCCCTGCCTACAAGGAGGACGCCGAGGAGGCATTCAACGCCATCGACAGTGACTTGAACGGCGACATCAGTCTCGACGAAATGGTTCGCAAGGTGGTCGAAATCGGCCAGGAGCGCAAGGCCATCGGCGAGGGTATGAAGGACATTGGCCAGGCTCTGCGAGTCTTCGACAAGGTCCTGCTCTTTGTGGTTTTCCTCATTTGCATCTTTGTCTTCCGTGAGTACAGGATTCTTCACATACGGACCCTAGTCACCTGCTAACCAACGCAACCAGTCATTTTCTTCAGGAGCAGCTTTGTTGCGGTCCTCACTAGCGCAGGAACCACGTTCCTGTCCCTTTCCTTCGTCTTCGCTGTCACCACCCAGGAGTTCCTTGGTTCTTGCATCTTCTTGTTCGTCAAGCACCCGTACGACGTCGGTGATCGAGTCGACATTAGCGACAAGCAAATGGTTGTCGACCGGATCTCTCTTCTGTACACTGTCTTCACCCGCATCGATATCATGCAGGTTGTTCAGGTAAGTCGCTATCGCTGATGCTGGCTGATGACCCAGTTTCTGATTGTTTGTGCAGGTGCCCAACATCCAGCTCAACAACCTTTGGATCGACAACGTTTCTCGCAGCAAGGCCATGGTTGAAACCGTCGAGCTCGACGTATCGTACGACACGTCGTTTGAGGACATCGAGCTGCTGCGGGCCGAGATGGAGAAGTTCGTCAGGTCCCCTGACAATTCCCGCGACTTCAAGCCCGATTTCAACATTAGCGTCGGCGGCGTGGGCAGCCTGGACAAGATGGTTCTCTACATCAGCATCAAGCACAAGTCTAACTGGCACAACGATAGCGTTCGCGCCACTCGTCGGTCCAAGTTCATGTGCGCCCTGGCTGTCGCGCTTAAGAAGGTCCCGATCTATGGTCCCGGTGGCGGCAGCGACGCCCTCGGTGGACCGAGCAACCCTACGTACTCCGTTTCCGTCACTGATCAGTTTGCCTCCAACGCGCGAGACGAGTCCGCCAAGCAGAAGGAGGCAGGCCGCATGGTGCCTTCGCCCAGCAAGGGCGATGAAGAGGCTCAGCAGCATGCCATTTCGGAAATCAACACCCGCCCTCTGGCTGTGGATACTGAAGGCCTGTGGGACTACAGCAACCGCGACGACCGATCTGCAATCTCTCGCGCCCCGTCGGAAGAAACACGCCGGTCGAGGGACATCGATTCCGTCCGCGCTGGGCTCCTCAAGCGGGAGAGCACGCGCGGCCGTCGGAGGGCTGGCGAGGGTTTGCAAACCCTTTCGCCCACTGAAAGTGGCCCTGGCGGCTTCCCGGGCCATGCTACCAGCCCTCGTCTAGAGACTTTCGACGAGGAGGCCAGCACGGGCATGCCTTCCTCGTTTTACAACATGAACCGCCCTGGCGAGCCCAGCATTGCCCCTGGCCGGGAGTCGGAGGAGCAGGGCCTTCACCCCAGCGCATCGTACCTTGGACCGCACCGCGGACCGAGCACGGGGCACCGAGGCCCTTCACCCAGTCATAATTAGTGGTGCGTGGCATCATGGATGAAGGCAACGAGGGGCGTTTGCACAAGCAGCCTACGGGCTATGAAAAAAGAGGTTCTGAAATTCTCTCATTTTGGCGCGGACACGGTGTATTTGAGGCATTAATGCGGAGGCATTAGTATTTGATGGATCGCACAGAAGTGGCAGCATTTGCGAGGACGCACGCAATGAGGCCCAGCATACCGGCCTAGACATGGAGGTCTTAGAGAAATTAGAACCTGAAAGACATCTCATCCTTTTATAGATTCTGAAAAGAAGAGAAAAAACTACCCTTCCACTTAAAAGTCTTCTCTATGGTCCCTTTTCCTCTCCGCGGCGGCTTTACTTCCAACGTCTTTCAACAAACATGCTCAGGGGGTGCCACGGCACCGTCCTTGGGACCCAGATCCGTCTTCAGCACGCGCCCAAACAGCTCGAGCAGCACTTCAAAGCAGACCTTTGTGATGGCGGGATCATACCGTCCCTTGCTCAGCTCGTCCCTGATGAAGGCATGCTGCGCCCAGGCGAACTCGTGGAAGCTGAAGACGGCGCCGGCGTCGCGCAGCTTTGCTCGGATGAGGTCGCGGCCCGCGTCGGGCACGTGCGTGTCCTTGATGCCGAAGATCATGGCAACCTCTCCCTTGAGGCTGGGGAAGAGGTCGAGGGTGTGCGTCGACCCGGGCGGCGGCGAGGGGGACGTGTTGGCGGCGTCGTAGGGGCCCAGGGTGCGCGAGTGGATGTCTGTGGCAAAGTACGAGACGCAGGCTGTGATACGGTCGTCGAGCTGCGGAGTGTCAGGAACCGGCGAGCGAGCAGGTGAAACATGTTAGGGGTTACGCACGGCAGCGCGGACAGCGAGGTGGCCGCCGAGACACATGCCCGTTGCGCCGATGAGGCCGGTGCAAGTGGGCAAGGAGAGGAGGTAGTCGACCGTGGCGCGCGAGTCGGAGTCGTACGACTCAAGAGTCTGGTGGCAAACACACGTCAGAAACAAGACCCGTGACCGCGGGCGGCTCTGGCTACCTTTTCGATCTTGAAGCGGTTGCCGCGGTCCGTGTCGGCGGCGTCATAGGAGAGGGGCTCCGGGCCGACGAAGTCGTGGTACGACGACGGAGCGGCGACGATGTACCCGTGGCCGGCGATTTGGCGAGCGAAGCGGGCAACCGGGCCGGTCACTGCGAGGGTCAGCATCACGCGCCGACGATGCCATGGCATGGAGAAAGGGGCTTGGGGGGAGGGCGTGCCTTGGTAGATTTCACTGAAGAGACAGACTCCCGGGAAGCGGCTGGAACTCGGTTAGAGAGGGGCCCCTATGTTTATGGAAGGAGGTACGTACGCCTGGGGGTAGCCGGGGATGGTTGGGTGGAAGAGGAAAATGCCTGGCGAGATATTGAGTGAGCGAACGATTTGGAACGAGCGTCATGGTGGGCACGTACGCATGGGGCTGTCCTTGCCGTTGGCGGACGTTGGGACGTCGACGTGAGACTCCTTGATCAACATCCTGGCTGTCTTTTATTTTTGCCCGTAGGTATGTGTAGCTGCAGTTAAAGAGCAAGCAGTGGGAAGAGCGAGAGTATGGGATGAGGCTCAGGATGTGAGTGAAGATCAGGATGAGGTTGAGGATGAGGTTGATTGTGGGGTATCGCACAGTGGGATGGCGGGGCAGGTGTCGCAGGGCGGCACTCCCCTGCCGCTTCGCGGTTGTTGCTGCATCTCCCAGTGGCCGCCTCTTGGAATGCTCTCAAATCACCATGTTCGGTTCATCGTGGATATCAAATATATTGACCTTACTTCCCTTCCTTGTTCGGTGATCTCCTGCGGCACGTCGTACTTGATGCGGAACTCGTGGCCGTCGAGGCTCACGGTGTCTGCCTGTCGCCGCTCCGGGCGCGGTAGCAAGAACGTCCACAATTGGTCCATCGGCATGATCGGGCAGGCTATTGGGCAACTGCATCGACAAGAGTACCTGTAGGGGAGCCAATCGAACCCTCTAGTCCCGGGACCAGCTTAGATTCCTCCCATATCCGGTCTGACCAGCATCTGTACTTCGTTACCCCTTCGGGACTACATACCGTTCACTTACATGTGTAGGTAGCTTACATGTTATTGAGGTGAGGCCGTGCGAAGGAAGGTAGGTTCCCTCAGTTGACCTAGCTGCAATGCGCTCGCCAGACTACAAAGTTGCGTATACAGCCACAGCCCAACATTTGCGCCGCTGCCCACCTGGCGAGACCCGGCTGAGCTCACCTGCATATTGAGGTTGGCAGTCCGACGAACTAGGGTTAACATCCTCCTCCATCGCACTCGCTAGTACTGTTCTGAATTATACCAAATGCATTGCTTCGTCAACCTTGGACTTGAGCATCAACATCACGACAATTTACCAGACGCAAGCAAAGTCACTTCCCAAAAGTTCATTGTCAAGAGCTCAGCCTTGTGGGTGAAACTGCACTTCCTCAACACCCTCGTTGCCCTCTCCGCGGCCGCAACCAGCGTATCGGCCGTGACCATCCGCAGCTATCGCGGTCGAAACTGCAGGGACACCTACCTGCAGTGTTCTAACATCGGCCAGGGGGCTCGTTATTATATCACCAAATGCGCCACTACACTTTGAATCTCTTCCTTGGTCTCTCCCACGTGCAATGGCAACGTCTGCACTGGGCAGGGCAATAGTAATTGCAACGTCGTCGTTCAGTCCGGCCACGACCTCAGCCCAACCTCAAGGGTTCCTACTGGTTTGACTTCATGTCATGCATCCACAGCAACAAGCGCCATGGCCTCCTCACCCGCGACATTGACGTCGATTCCATCCCCGGCGGCATTGGCCCTGCTAACGAAACCGTGACGCCGCGACCGTCAGTTCAGGATCGACCACACGACTCCTGCTGAGCGTGCGAATCGCCCCTCGTGGCTCATTTCGACGCTGACCCTATCTACACTGATAACCCCCGATGATCTGAAGGCGCTACGAGCTGGCCGAGCCCATGGGCGGGATGAGGAGTAAAGGCGGCAAAGTTTGGAATACGGAGCGGCTGGGCTGGGTCAGTTGGCCAAGGATTCCGAGGTTGACAGGTTGCTCTCGAGGTGCGTTTCTCTTCTTCAGTCCAATTTATGTCTTCACAGCATAACGCACTGCCTTGAGGGGTGTGAAGACATCAGATCAATGGCAATGAAAAAAATACAAATCAGGGCGAGATGAAACCGGCTGCCATGCGGTGAAGTCTTGAGGGTTTGGCCAAAGACGCGCAATACCAATATGGACTGGGTCTGCATCAATTGAAAGGTTTGCGAAATGTTTAAGCACTATCGGCAGACGGAGCTGAATACTAGAATGAACGAGAGCAGGGGTGAGATGCACTTGTTGCTACATGCAACACCAACCAGCCTTGGGTCCCGTCTCTAGTTCTCGTGGGAGCTTCGTCTTTGAGACAACGAGCTCGTTGTGCAAGTCCCGAAAGGCAGGCCGCCGACACTGGCTTTGACATATGCGGAACTGCAAATAATCACTCTGGTACAACAGACTGCAAGATCAGGCATACAATTGCTGGCCGGTTTGGCCCTCAATAATTTGTTCTTCGGCCACCAGCTTGGTTTCGATTAAGCTGGTTGGCCGCCAAGTGACCACACCAGAATTGAATAGGAAGCGGGAGGGGGGCGATCAACTGCTATAGGCTCGCCAGTCGAGTGCCCACAAGCTAAGGTAGGAGCTCTTGGGCGACCATCTGAAGGCTGCGTTAGAGATGTTCAGGTTTACTCACATGAGAACCTACCTAAAGTTGACAAAAAGTTACTGGCATGCATGTGAAAAGCTTCTATCATGCAAGTGGTCTAGGACTATAAGGTCACTGATGAAAAGTACTTCAAGCTGCATGTTATAAGTCGCTTTCTCTTTGCAGACGTCGGGCGTGTTTGATCAGGCGTACGAGATCATTAGGTGGCACACTGCGCTGGAGCGTGCGCACTGTTTACGTACTGAGGCGCTGCTTACCTTTGAACAGCAAGGTTAGAACAGCGCTGCTTCCTAGCAAAAAAAGTAATAGTCTGCGAATTTGCTACAGCTGAAGGTCGTAAATGAAACGTCTCGACTGTAATCATATTTTACAGGCCTCTTCATCCCCTAGCAATGGATTCAATGTTAAGGGGGTGCAGCAAATGTCACGGGCTGCATGCCTGGAACTGACACCCACCAACGAAATGAAAATGCCGGCAATCTCTCATTGATGTGCACGGCATTGCGTGGTCGCAATTCAGCCGTTGTTAATAAGCAACTTACACATTATCGTGAAGCTGCAAGAGGCGCTCCGTATGTTGATATACAAATGATGGCACTGCAGCTGCTGAGCGTCAGTAAGAACAAGAGCTCTAAAGGCTTCAAATTGCAAGTATTTCTACTTTAAGCACCTTTAGCGGCAGAATTGAAGAGCTTAGAGTAGATAGCAATAGCTTGCATACATATAAAAACAGACTAAGCTCAAAAAAGCATTTATAATACTAGAACTTAGCTTTGATTTATATTTAGAAGCACTGATTGCAGGAGGCTGGAGCTGCTTTAGAAAGCTAGCTATTAGAAGTATTTCGGGATATCAGTTGTTCCGGCTCCTAATAAGTCAGGCTAGCGGGAGCAGCGTGGGGCTAGCATCAAGGCAACCTCATTGATTCACGCACGCGTCAAGAGCACATGCACAGACAGAGCTTCCCCCATTAAAACGCGTTCGATCGCCGAGCTCTTGAGGTCCCTGATAAAGGCGGCTCGAGACTGGTTGTTCTCGAGCCGTGGCTGCCGGCCCTCATGAGCATCGCGCTTCATGCTACTACCCTTCCCAGGGCCGTCATCGACCCCACGAGCGACGCGGCGGTTCTGCCGCAAGCATTGCAAACCTTCGCACCACGCAGGGTCATATCCCACGCGACGCTGCCGCCCGCGAAGAGGCGACGCGTGGACGATGTCGACGCTTCATCTAAGGCCTGGAGCCTTCCGGCGTGGGTGCAAGTCGACATCGTGCCGCTAGTGGGCCGCGCCGTCGACCGCCTACCTAAGACGCGATATCGCGTCGACGAAATCGCAGTGCAGGTGAGATATCAGGAGCTAGGCTGGCCCGACAAGTATGCTGTGTCACTGTGTTTGAAAAGCTCACGCGACTTGCTCAGGCCATCACGTTGATCTCGTGCGATCCCGACCTGCAAACGAGAGCTAGCGAGTACAATGGCGCGCTCCCTCCCCAACACCTGGTCGCGACCAGTGGCCACCTAGTCGACGATGTCGTCCAGGAGCTGGCAGCATTGCCGGTATGTGCGCGCCGCCATCTGAAAAGGAAACTCGGCTAACGTCATGACGTGTAGCAATATCAGATCCAACTCACGAAGCCCCTCGTTAGTGAGGCAGCCGCATCTCTCCAACGTCGACCGGATCTGCCAAACGATGCCGAGCCAACGCCCTCCCTTCCACAGCCGAATGCGACTCCAAGCGTTCAGGCGACACCCAGGCCTGACTTCCGTGCTCGCTACACCCAAAGGCGAAGCACTAAATCGCGGGCCAACGCCACGGACGTAGCGGCGAAGGCGAATCGATGGCTTGGGCTCAAGCACCGGCCCTATGTTTGCGCAGCCGATCGCGACTTGATTGCCAAGGGAGTGAGGCGTCCGTTTCCAGCAAAGTTGGGCGCCATGGAGAAACCACTAGTCTACCATGTAGACTTTACGTCGGACGAGATAGCTGAGATCCTCGGGCACTTGGCCAAGTATTTGCCAGGCCGCGTCGCCAGCTCAACGACCGAGTCCTTAGCCGGCCTATGCTACGAATACAACGTCGCCACAATCGTGGGTGATGCGGTCCGAGGCAGAAGCAGCGAGGATCTTCGCAACTTTTGCTCCGACCTTATGGCCGGTCGTGCCGCTCCGCCCAGCAAGACACGGGTCCTGTCACTCGACCACGACGTCGGTGACCAGCAAAAGCAAGACCGCCGTGCTACTCGCGTTCAGTCGCTTCTCCTAGCACGAGAGATGGAAGGGAATGCCAGGTTTGGACGCACGAGGCGTTTGGAGAATTTTCAAAACGAGTTCAAGAAGGCACATGAAGATGGATTGACCATCATTGCCGAGTTCACCAATTGCGCAGGCGACATTTCCACAATGTCGTGGGTGCCGGACGACAACGTGCTCTGCGGCACGACGGCTCACTCCGATACCCACAACCAGCAGTACAACAAGCCTGGCAACCTGTTGCTGTGCTCGACATCACGGGGAACTCTTCAAGCGTTTGCAGATCACCGAATCCCACGGCCGTTGGTGGAGAGGGGAGAGAACTCGACCGAGGCCATGCGCCAGAGCCAGGACCCTTGGTTGTACTCTTCTGTCGTATCATCCGACTACGACAAGGCTCACTGTCGAGCCTACACATCCAGTTTCGATAAGACGGTCAAGGTCTGGAAGATTGCCGACGACGGTACCTCCATGGAGGCCATTGCGACGTGGCATCATGGGGGCAATGTCAACTTCGTGGCTGCGGCCAAGGACGGATCTGGCCGCGTGGCCTCCGCAGCAGACGTCCCGAGCGAGGCCGTTCGCATCTACACAGTCAACGCGGAGAACCCGGCTGAGAGCTCTTACCAGGCCATCTCATGCACGCGAACAGACGCCGACGGTTCTGGTAAGTGGGCATACTTCCCGGCAACGATGCAGTGGGGCCGTGCTCCCGGCACAACCCATCTTTTGGTTGTGGGATATTCGCCACGAAGCCTCACCGACGACGACCACAACATTCCCGAGGACAAGAGGCACTCCGGGGAAATTATGATGTGGGATGCCTGCAAGGGCTGCCGGGTGTCCGTTTTAACTGCGACGACTGCCAACGTATTCGAGGTAGTCTGGCACCCAAACCTACCACGCTTCATCGTAGGGACCTCACCTAGTGGGCTCTTGACTGAGCACGGTATCCGAACTCAGCTGCACGTGTTTCAGCGCGATAGGGAACGCCACGATGGTGCGTATAGCGAGTTCCAGAAGCTCGACTGCCCTGCAGCCGACATTAACGAAATCACATTGATGCCCAACTCGCTGCGACATGCCTACGTCACAGCAGGTTGCACAGATGGAAAGGTGTACGTGTGGGACACGGCTCAAGGAGACCGCCCCATTCATGTCCTGGAGCACGGCTACCCTTTGGACGACTTTGCACATGATCGCGAGAAGGAAGACACGGGCGTCAAGTTCACGGCCTGGGGTTCCACGGCAGACAGGCTATATACAGGATCTAGCGACGGCGTGGTCAAGGTGTGGGACGTTCGCAAAAGACGCCAGCCATTCGTGAGAAACTTGCTCGAAGCACCGGGCCCCATCTCCTGCGGCATCTTCTCGCCGGATCACGCAAAGCTGGCCGTTGGAGACGCTACGGGGCGAGTGTTCCTATTCTCGGTGGACAAGCGCGACGAAAACGAGTCGCACTTTGCGACTGTCCCCGGAACAGATCGGAGGGTCCGTCGTCCGAAGCCGTTCATCCCCCACGCAGAGCCCCCACCACCGGCAAGGGATTCGAACCGCATGGAGATCGATTCATCAGAGAAATCTATAGCCGCTTACGCGCGGGAGACGTACCTAGCCTCGGGGCAGCTCCTTCTGAACCGCAACCCCGTCGTGGGTGCCGTTCAGGGACCCAAGTACGCGTCCACTGGGTACTTCCGCCGCGAAGCCCATCTTGATGAAGACCCCAGCGGTCCGCTCCTAACAGAATTCGAGCGAAATCAACGCGAGAGCACGGACGCAAGCAAGGGGAACCGCCGCCGCTCGCAAAAGCGCTTGAAGAACCCCTTTGCAGACGATCTTGCTGAGCTGAGCGCGCCCGACCGAGAGAAGCAGCATGCAATGAACAAGGGTCGAGACATTGACAGCCTGAAATGGGACTTTACGGAGCTCTGTGAGCTCCTTGAAAGGGAGGGCGCTATCCTGACGGATATTGAAGAGGATTGGGGGTTTGCTTACGAGGAGCTCCCGCTGAGCTTGGAGGAAGATTCCGAGCATGACGAGCTCAAGCCTACATCCGGGTAGGGTTTAGCTATATTAGCATGTACAGTAACTGCTCTCTAGAGCTCTAGCACGTAAAATATCAACAAAATAACGAAGCGTTTATGCTACTGTATCTGAAGGAAGCTGTCTGCTTAAGGCGCGATATAGCCCTGTTCTTCGAAGGCCCAGTTGTCAGTATAGGGTAGCTTTAGGTACTATCCTTTCCCAGCCGACAAGAGATGGGTGCTTGATGTTCTCACGTACAAACACTGTGTCTTAGCTGAATCCAATTCTTCTCTATTGATTTATGGCCGCGTCGAGCGACGCAACCTGCATCTATAACAATAGTAGTACTAAATAGTGACATTCGAACCGCGGGTACATACAGCGAGCCCGTTCGTCCATTACTGCGACAAGATGGCGCTCGCCATGACCCGATAACGCACACGCAGCCGGCCACGACACCAACAAAAAAATGAAGGACACATAAAATCTGTGTTGCAACGATCAATGTGCCGTACCCGCCTGCAGTGTTGCCTCCCGAAACGCCGCTTAATGCTTAGTCGTGACCGAGTCGCCGGTCAACTTTTCAACATAAGTCTTTGCCCTATTGAGGTAGTCAGCACAATGAAGCTTCGACGAGACGGACGTCCGAGGGTGCTTACATGTCGCCGAAGGCAACCATGCAGATGGTCTGCCAGACACCGAGGCCAATGCGCGGCGCGACGCCGCGGTAGAGGCCGCTGATGCCGTTGTTGGAGTAGATGTACTTGAAGGTGTTGCCGACAGTCATCTTCTTGGGACGGTTGGGGTCCTCCTTCTTGCTCTGCATCTCGACGCGGATGACCTCGATGGGCTGGTTCCAGGCGCTGAGGCCACCACCCAGGCCACTGGCCAGGACCTTCTCCCACGCAGACAGCTTCTCGCTCTTGTCCTTGCCCGTGGCAGAGCGGATCCAGCCCTCGGCCAGACGGCTGAGACCAAAGCGGCTGCCCCAGTTGGTCATCTGGCGGATGGCAACGGCGTTGACACCCCTGTTGATGCCGCGGATGCCCTCCTTGCGGTAGATGCCCATGAAGGTCTGGAAGGTCGACTGGGGCGCGACGCCGGTGGCGGCCATCTTGCTCTTGGTGATCTCGACCGTCTTCATGCAGGTGCAGAAACCCATGGTGGCGTAGGCCTGGGCGACACCACCAGTGATGCCACCGAGGATGCCGCCACCAAACTCGGAGGCACCAGCAGCTCGAGCGTAGTACTCGGCCTCGGAAGCGACGAAGAGAAGGACGGCGCCCTTGGTCGAGGCCTCGATCCAAGCCCACGGGATGAGGCCCTGGTAGACTAGACGGTGACGTACGTTAGCATGTGACAAAGACGACGACGGCGCGGCGGGCAGAAGGGGCGCCAGGGGAGGGGGATGTGGATCGTTAACTCACAGCCAAAGATGCCGCCACGAGACCAGACGCGACCCAAAGCCGAGGCGAAGCCGTCGCTGCGGTGGGCAGCCATGGTGGTCTTGACGACCTCAAGCGGCTGGCCGAGGGTGGTGACCTCGAACAAGTTGAGGCCGGCACCGAGAAGCAGGTTGGAGAACTTGATGGGCTTCTTCTCCAGCTTGGGCTCGCCCAAGGGGGCGGGCAGAGTGGCGGTCGCGACCATGGCTTTGGGAATTGCTGCAAAAAGGGGCCCTGACCAAGGGAATAGGGTGCTTCTTCGCAAAGGGGCGTGAAGGCGGGAGACGCTGGAAGGAGGAGGAGCGACGACGAGGAGCGCGAGCTTGCTGAGTCAGACAGCGGTCGGGGCGGTTACCGATCGGGGTCGGGGATGGAAGCCGGAGAGCGACAGATGAAGGCTGCTCTGGAGAGGGAGCGATGGATGGAGGACCGAGGCTGTTCGGGCAGTTGGTGGATGCAGTCCGCGAATCGCCGGAGGACAGAGCTGAGGGAGCCGGGGACCTGAGCGTGCTTGCACGTGTCTGGACGGAGCTGTTAGCAGGGGACAGCGCTGGGCGGTGCCGGTGACCTTGGTTGCCGCGGTTATTACGGTACCTCTTTATGTAGCGCAAACGGGCCGCCTTATCAGCGGTGCCTGACTGGTGGCTTGTGCGTGCGTCGGAGCAACTGTACGGAGTACGGAGGGCGGCGAAGCGAGAAGAAGGAATTGACGAGGCTCGTCGGTTGTTGATGCAAGGACGAAAAGCGCCCGGGCGAACAGGCAATCAATCAACCAGCTTTTCTTTCCCCCAACTTGCACCACGTCGCCCGCCTGCCTCCCTCCCGCTGCGTGTCTCTGTGGCCCCCCCCACGACGAGCGGCCGCCGAAATTCGCAGCGTTGGGTGGGCCTGCCAGCGGGCGTGGCTTGTCTTCCGCGCCAAAAACCCAATTGGGGGTCTCAACACGGCGATTGTTGAGGCGCCTGGAAAGGTCTACGTACCGCTGTCGGACCCTGTTCGTCGTCGTCAACTGTCTGCGAGTAATTGCACCATTCCCTCTCGGCAGCCAACCAGAGGCCCAGCCCAGGTAGGCACTTGTAGTTAAATTGCAAATCGCCAAACCTCGTGCGAGTACCGAGCACGGGCTGCGTTTGAGTGCAGGGACACAATTGGCGACTGCGAGCAGTTCGGGCGTTGACGCGGTTACATGTAGATGCCAGGAACGCTGCAGACGACGACCATGCGTAGACGAGGTGGTCCTTTCGTGCTCTATCTGCAACATCAACCAAGGCCATCGCACGTTACGAGTTGAGACTGACATCCTGACGCTTCATTGGCTGGCAGAACGCAGCCTGAGCGGCGATGCGTGGTCGCAAGTACAATCACGTCACTCGGCAGCCGTTGCATGCGCAGGAACTCCCAGATTGCAGAATGGAGAAACCAATCTCGTTGCCTCTAAAGGGAAGAAACAGTCCCGAGCCATATTGTACATGTCAAACGCCAGTGGGTTTTGGTATCTGCTCAGTCGCCCACGGGCCATCTATTGCCAACGTCCGCTTCTCCCAGCGCACAAAACACCTTTTTCGTACAGCCAGGCCATCAAACACGCGCTCTGGCTTCCCTCGGATGCCATTGCTTTTCGTTCGTATCGCTTCGGTCCGTCGTCCTCGTCTCGCCCGTCCCACCTTACAGCTTCTTGACCAGCTCAACCCACTTCTCGGTAGAGAAGGACTTAGGGCGCTCAATGGGCGCGCCGAAAGCGCGGTCCAGGATCAGCTGCGGGAGCACACCAATGGCGCGCGACACACCGAACAGGACCGTGTAGTAGCTGGCCTCGGTCAGGCCGTAGTGCTGCAGAAGAACACCGGAGTGGGCGTCGACGTTGGGGTAAGGGTTCTTGGTCTTGCCGTGCTCAGTCAGGACACCAGGGGCAATCTTGTACACCTGGCTGACGAGCTTGAACATGGGGTCCTCGGGCATCTTCTCTGTGCGGTTGTCAGCTGCGAAAAACTCTTCCACCAGGCAGGTCATCGCATCTCAGCAAAACGGGGCCCACATACCGAGCGCGAACTGGCGCTGAGCCATGTAGCGGGGGTCAGTCTTTCGGAGGACGGCGTGGCCGTAGCCGGGGACGACGCGGCCGGCGTTGAGGGTAGACCACAGGTAGTCGGTGATGGCCTTGTCGCTCAGGTCGTTGCCGACGGCCTTCTTCATCTCGGTGAGCCAGTTGAGCACCTCCTGGTTGGCCAGGCCGTGCAGGGGACCGGCGAGACCGTTGAGACCGGCAGCCAGGGACAGGAAGGGGGAGCTGAGAGCGCTGCCAACCAGGTGGGTGGTGTGGGCGCTAACGTTGCCACCCTCGTGGTCGGTGTGGATGGTCAGGTACAGACGCATCAGCTCGACGAAGTCGTGGTTGTCGCCGAATCCGAGCTGGTTGGCGAAGTTGAAGGAGTAGTCCTTGTCCTTCTGGATGGGGGCGACCTTGCCACCCTTGAAGACGTTCTGGTAGATGCGCGAAGCAATGTTGGGCAGCTTGGCGATCAGGTCCATCGAGTCCTCGAAGGTGTAGCTCCAGTACTCCTTCTTGTTGATGCCCTTGGCGTAGGCCTTGGCGAAGGACGAGGTGTGCTCGAGGGCATTGACGGCCAGGGAGAACTGGGCCATGGGGTGGAGGTCGGTCGGGCAGTGGTCGATGAGCTCCTCGACGAACTTGGGGATGTCGGAGCGGGCGGCCCACTCGGCAGACAGGTCGCGGACCTGCTGCTCGGTGGGAACCTCACCGGTCAGAAGAAGCCAGAAGAGACCTAGGCGAAGCAATTGCGTCAGTTCCCGCCGCCACCAAGCAGGCATGCGGTGAGCTCACCTTCGGGAAGAGGCTCCTTGCCGCCGGGGGCCTTGGGGAGAACCTCCTGGCACTCGGGGATGGTCTTGCCGCGGAAGCGGATGCCCTCCTCGGAGTCGAGGACGGAACCCTCCCAGACGAGGCACTTGATGCCACGGGCACCGCCGTAGACCTGGTCAAGGGTCACCTTGTCGACGACCTTGGAGCCGTGCTCTCTGCAGCGGCGCGTCAGCATTGTTCACGGGCTCTACGACTCGGGAGCGCCGGCTCGCATCGCGCGGACAACGTACTTCCGGAGAGCCTTGATCTGCTCAACCTTCTCGGGCAGGATCTCGGCGAAGCGCTCCTTCAGAGTCTGGGGGGCGACGGCGTCAGCACACGGGCGAATCCAACGGCGCTGGCACACGCGAGCTCACCTGGGTCTTGGCCGAGTAGCATCGCACGGCGTTGAAGGCCGTGAAGGCCGGGGACTTGAGGGAGGCCCGCAGGGCAGAGTTGCTGAGGCGCGTGACGGAAGCCATTGTGAGTCGATTGTGGGTGGAAAGGAGCAAGAGGCTGAAGACGACGCTTGGGCCGAGGACCAGAAGGAGGAGGGAGAAGGTGTAATATGGGTCGGGAGTTGTTGAAAAGGGCGCAGCGCTGGCTTTAGCTGCCGGATGCACCCAGCTGGCCGAAAGGCCGAAAAAAAAAATTAGCTGGAGCCTCTGGAGGTCCGCCGATCCAGATCCTGGGCCTCGGAGACAGCAGGGGCCCTGGGGGCAGCGCTGCCTGGCGCCCGAGCCTCTGGGCGGACGGGAGCCACCTGCAGCCCCGTCGCGGCGAGCTTCTCGGCGCGTTACATCACTATGACCGCCACCGCAGCGCCAGAGCCAGTGGGTGTCCCAGTCCCATGGACGGCGCTCCTCCCCAACGCCCACCAGCGTCGTACCTCCGTGTTTCCGCCGGCGCCGGCCCACCGAGCGTTATCTCTGGAGCAGCGCAGCCAATAATACCGCGCATGCGCCGCCAGGGAGCGACCGCGACAGGGCACATGCTGACACGCGCTGCGGTCGCTTGTCGGAAGCGGCTCTCGTGCTCGACAACGTTGCCCGTTGCGAGGCAGCGCTGGTTCCGGACGGGAGGAAGCGGAAGGCCGCTGCAACGTGCCCTGATCAGGTGTCTCGCTGCCACATGCGCCGCTGTCGCGCAATCCTCAATTCCAGACTGCTTAGTGCTGGGATCGCATACAGGCAATGCACCGGCCTCACAAGGGCTCTCGGGGCAGCGGAGTCCCGCAGAGGTGCAGGTGCCTCGGGAGAGATCTCAATCAGATGTGTGGATGCAGGCCGTCGCCGTCTTCCGCAGTCTGCCGGTCGACGGGCCCGTGCATGGCGCATCCGCATTGGCGAAGGCGCGGTTCCTCGCCCATTTACTCGTATTGCCGCAAGTTCTCCACGAGGAATTGAGTACTGTACGGACCAGCAATCGTCAAAGAGAGCAGCAGGGGTCTGTCCGCCCCGTTCCGTTGAGAGGTGCGCTTCCGTCACGGACCGGAAACCCCAACGGCTGGCCACTCAGCCAGAAGCTGCGGCGACGACGAGTGCTCGTACAGACCTACGAGTAGCAGGACGAGGCATTTACCCTCGATTCGCCAGCACTGCTCGCTTAATAGCGCTCGTGGTGAAAGCGAGATGGAGCAATTGAGATGCGAGCTGGCCATTTCTTCAAGCATGGCATGCAACGGACGCTTCTGGTCGGAGTATCCGCACTCCGTACCCGCGTAATTACCAGCTGCCAGCCAAGCCAGCTTGCCAAGGCAAAACCTCGGAGTATGGCCAATTCCCGCGCTAACCTGAAACCTGAGGCATCCGGCAGTCACGTTTTTCCAGCGCCATGCGGGCTGCAGCTGGCCAAACCTGAAAAGCTCCCTTCGCGCCCACGCCTCCCACTTTCGCCAATCTCGCTTTTCTCCTTTGCATCTCTATTCCCACCCACGCATCAACCCGTCACCAGCACGAACCCCATCGCAACGCTGCCGCTCCGTGGGCATTCCATCTCCAGCAGCCCCCTCGTATTCTCTCCCTTTGCATCTCGACCGCATTTTGACTACCGACGAGCTTGCAGGCAGGCTGCGCCGGGCACCACCAGCCACGAAGCCATCCGCGTTTTTGTGACTCGTCGCGCCCTGACGCCACAGTAAAGAGAGCACGATCGCCGCGTCGCGCCCGCGCCAAGCAAGGAAAAAGACCTAGCGGCCACACGTACTTTTTGAGCCTTGGGCATCTCGTACACGCAACGCGCAGCCACCTGGCGCATTTCACGGGCTTCGTAATCGCCTGTGTTTTTTTGGTGCTAGCTTCCGCAGGCTTCGTCGCTCTTGTGAGCCATAGAGACCCTCCTGTCATCGGATACCATAAGCCGTGTTGCATCCACTCGACGTATCACTGGTACGAAAGTTCGAGGAAGAGACCAGGAATAGGGAGAAGCTCGCCGCTGCCAAGCCAGCCGCTGCTCCATCAAGTACCTCTTCAGGGTTTTTCTTTTAAGCGCAGGATTCTTCTGTTTGTATCCTCCTGGTCCGCCATGGCGTCTGCAGTAGCAGACCTGGACGCTGGCCTTCAGGCCATGCTAAACTTGAAGCCGCCGGGAGTATCTGGATCTCGTATTACTAGCCTGACGACCCTCTGCGTTGCCAACATTCAGGTTCGCTTCCCCGATGACTACCCGTTGACTTGTCGACGACGAAGCCCCAGTAGATGCTGACCGTGCTCTTGCAGTCCGAATCCGTCCTCATCCAGAAGATCTACACACACTTCAAGAAGGCGCCCGGGACGCACAAGTTGGGGGTTCTCTACGTAGTAGACTCTGTAACCCGGAAATGGCTCGAGCAAGCAAAGGCCCAAGGACAGCCAGTAAACAGCTCTGCACAGGATGGCACGTATGCCGCCGGAGTCCACCGAGTGACGGAACTCATGCCCGTGTTGATGAATGACATTCTTCAGTCCGCCCCGGACGAGCAAAAGGTACGCATTTATTTTCGAGACATCACAGCGCCGACGCGTTGCCGTAGCTGTGTTTGCTGCCCATGGCCATGGCCTGGGCCGGCCTGCGAGTATGCACCAAACGTCAGTGGTCAGAACATGTTCATGTTTCGACCCAACGAAGTCAGTCGGTGGCACAGCCAGACTCGGAGCAGCGGCTTGCCACTGGCGCGGCTGCTGGCGAGCGGGAATCTCCATGTGCTCTGCCTCATCTCATGCACTTGTCCCTTCTCACTTCACCCGGTTTCGTTTCATGCGCGTACGAAGACCAGTAACTTACCACCCATCTCATCGTGCAGGAAAAGATCAAGAAGCTGCTTGACATCTGGGAAAAGGGCCAGACTTTCCCCACGCCAATGCTCGAATCCTTCAAGGAGAAACTGAATGCCCCTCCTCCACCAAGTACGTATTGCAAGAGTGCGCCTCGTTCTGGCTCGAGGCACTGCTGGCCGTAGCCGAACTCCTGACTGACCCGTCTGTACCTCAGAAGCTTCAACCACCCCTCCGGGCAGCCCGCCTCCAGCAGCGCTCGCCGCTCTCCAGAACAGGCCGCCGCCGCCGGCCGCACCCGCGGCTCCCAACGGCTCCTCCATCTTGGAGGCGCTCGCCAACATAGCTCGCCAGAACACCACCGCCGGGCCCGCCAGCTCTGGACTGCCGGCTCCCGCGGCGTCGTATAGCCTGCCCGCGTCCAGCTTGCCCCAGCCGGTGGCATCGTCGATGCCGCAGGCACAAGCGGCGCCCTCTTACCCTCCCCCCTCGCAACCTGCGAATGCGTCCTCTCTGCCTTTCTCTTTGCAGCAGATGCTGGGCCAGAGCAGCGCCCAGCCGCCTGCGGTACCCTATGCGAGCAACCCGGCCCCCAACCCCTATGCCGCGGGCCCCGTCCCAGCTCCTGGTGCGCCCGTGGGCTCCGGGCTGGACTCGACGACGCAGCAGCAGATCATGCTGATCAAGGCTCTCGCCGACCAGGGAGTGCCGTTTGACAAGATTCCCGCTTTAATCCAGAGCATGACGGGCGGTGCTGCGGCAGGTGGCCAGTCCGCGTCCCAGCCTCCCGCCCCCGTCGCACAAGGCTCCTATCCCACGGGCCAGCCGCTTTGGGGGGCCTCCGCGCCGGCTTCGGATATCCCTCATGATCGGGGCTACCAGGACGGCATGAGATCCCCTCCGAGATATCGCGGACGTTCCCGCTCTCGATCCCCCGACCGTGCTTGGGGCCAACGCGGCTCTCCCCGCGGTGGACGGGATAGGATGGACTACGGCCACCAAGACGATCGTGATCGCAACGGCCGCAGAAGCAACGACTACCGCCAGCGGAGCCCCCAGGGACGACGGGGCCGCAGTGGGACTCCGCCCTCGAATATGCCACACGTCGAAAGGTGGATTGACTTTGATCCAACATTACCCGAGGGTCACATCAGAGTGCTGAGCCGAACCCTTTTTGTGGGAGGAGTAACGTGAGTTTGCAAGGCCCGCCGGACTCGCGAGAATGTCGTGCTAACATGGCCCCAGTTGCTCCGAAGCTGAGCTGCGCAACATTTTCAATCGATACGGCACTGTACAGACGTGCATTGTCAACAAGGATAAGCGTCATGCCTTTGTCAAGATGCTCACTCGCAAGGATGCTGTGGCTGCCAAGGATGGCACGGAAGACAGCAGAAACCTCGAGATTCCCCTGAGGGTAAGTCACACGCGCTGTTTCGTCAGAAACATAAGCTAATGAGGGCAACGACAGACACGATGGGGTGTTGGCTTCGGTCCCAGAGATTGCAGCGACTACTCGACGGGTATCAGCGTGATACCTATTCACAAACTCACCGACGCGGACCGAAAGTGGATGTTGACTGCCCCTTACGGAGGTAGCGGAGGACGCAACATTGAGTCTAGGATGTGCGTCGAGGAACCCGACATTGAGATTGGCGCTGGTGTATCGTCCAAGGCCATCAGCCGGCGCATGCAGACGGACAAGGGCGGCACCAACGGGCCCAAGTCCACACGGCACCGTGACGAGGAATCCGGTGGTGGTGGTGGCGGCGGCGGTGGCGGCGGTCGAGGTCGTCGCGGCCGAGACTCGGGCGGCAATCAGCAGCGCCGAGGCGGGGACCACGGAGCCAACGGTGCGGGCGGCCAACAGCCCCCGGCGCCCGGCTTCCCCTTCGGCACGGGCAGCCTCCCGAACGGCATGCCCAACTTCCCTTCCGCGTTCTATGCTAACTCGGGGGCTGGCAACGGGAACTGAAAAGGTGTTGAGACTCTGAATGATACCCCGGAGGTCGCTGGGACCTCTGTTCTGCTACTGGTTTGCACAGGAGGAGAGGGGGCGTTTTGGGGACGGCGCGTTAGGCCGGCGTCCAGGGCATGTTTGCCTGCCTGACTGGCGTGGGGATTTCTACAGGTTCCTGTCGAGTCGCGGAATGTACACTGGCTGGCATGGGCATGCGTCATACGGGCTGTTTTCTGCCCTGGGTTGTGCAGGTGCCTTTCCATACAAGATGCCTCACGTGGGCACAGATAATGAAGTACTTTTGCCATTTGCTCGCAGTCTGCTCATATGTTCGCGTGATGTTGGTGAGGCGGCGCTGGTGCAATGACTTGTGGAAATGGGTTATGGCTCAGCACTTATGGGACACGTCGTTGCTGACTCTGCACTCTGGGAGCCCTCAGGCCTTGAATCCAAGGGTCTGGTCTCTGGCGTTGATCTGCTGTAGTGACAGGTGCCGTCAATGATATTTCAGAACACAGGTATACGACTTGGAGTTGTTGGATGTTGATGGTGGTATTTCTGTCGAGGTGCATTGCCAGCGCAGCTCTCGCGAAACAAGAATGTTGCCCGAAATGCGCCCAGCCTTGCTTGTGTTTCTATGCCGTAGTATTATTCGATCGTTTTCACCGTCTCATGATGTCGAAAATTGTGACTCTCTGTCGGCTCACAGACGGATGGCCTACCCTATACCAGATTACAAGGAGCCCAATCTCGAAAGCTGTAGATGCAGAAAACACGATGCTTGTGAATAGATGGTTCTTTACGTAACGCAACTGGTTTACTTTATATGAGGATTAAGCTCTTTGATTTTCAAGTACATTTGCTGATACGCTGCTTGTGTCCTGGTTGATCACGATCATCAGGATATTACAACATTTTCACTTAAGATATGGGAGAGAAGGCATGCGCAACAGCCAACGTCGCTCACGGTTCTCTCTCTGGAGCTCTCGTAAACCAACATACAACTGTTCATGCACCGTTGATTGTTCGAAATGTCATTCCCAGGCACAGGGGGTGTTCTCGAATGAGCTGTGATTGCGCCGTGTTTTGCCCACGCGTGTCTGCCGTGATGGATGGAGCCACCAGCACGCAGTGACAGGCCACATCGGGAATTACCTCTCCACCACGGCCCGTGGAGACCGGACATTTGGCCCTTGAGATAGCCGCTTCGCGCCAGGTAGAAGGGCCGTTTTGGCCCCGAGCCTCGGACGCGACCCTGAAAACCTGAGCGCAGAGGGCTGGCGCCCAGGCCGCCACACGCGCGCAACGGCCGCCTCATTCAACACACGGGGCGCCGTCACAAGCAGACAACGACCGTTTCATTGCCGTCAGGGCGATGAAGATCGTGGGCTCGAGGAGGCGCAACCGGGGCAGGCGAGAAGTTGCGGACGTCTGGGAGCAGCCTCGCAGGGGTCGACGGCCGGCTGTTTCCGCTGGAGACGGCGCCTCGTGAGCACGAGCGAAAAAGGAACTCATCAAGTCACGGCCGGGCGGCAAGGTAGACAATGACGTCTTGCCTGTCTTGGACGACGACATCCGGGGCTCCCAGGCACACGAGCGTCTACGCCGGAGCGCCGGCAAGACGGCCTTTGGTCGGCCATTTCCGACCGGGGGGGCCTTGAGGCACCACCACTCGCGATTATCTCGGCGTCTAAGGCCACCGAGCCCTCGAAGACGCGGACCTCACCCGCCCGACTGCCGAAGAAATTTTCTTGCCGGTGGCTTTTGTTCGTGAAACATTGCAGACTGCGATGGAGGGCCGTGCATTTGAAACCAAATAGGGCTGGCTGGCCGCTGGCCGGCAGTTGAGAAGAAGCTGGAATAGACGAAACGGCGCATGAAACGGCCGACAAACGCCGCGTCCGGGAGGCTCACGGGCAGAGGGACCAAACGGACGTCGGCCGAGTGACAGGCGCGCGTATCGCCATGGCAATGGCGGCAGTGGGCATATGCCAGCTTGGGTAGGGGGATGAGGTGAGGGTCCGCCCGGGGGGCCGCCCGTTTCAGGGGGCAATTGTTTACACCAAGGCGCGGCGTTTGATCGCCTCGCTCGGACAGCCTGCCGGCCTTGTTGTCAACGTGAGCCCTTTCGGCCTGCCGAATTCGAGCCCGGCGACTGTCCGCAACCGGGTCCATGGACTTGCCGTGGGCAAAAGGGCCGCAATGTCTCTCGTCGCGCTTCGAGAATTGGACATGGATAGGTGGACCGCAAATACCGGCTCCAGGGCGCAGAGGCCTCGGCAGCGGCGGCACGGGAATAGCATGGGTCCAGCGGCCCAGCTGGGCCGACGGCCGCCCTGGCAGCCTCCGTCAACGGCCTGTCTTATCAGTCGCCAATAGAGCGAGTAATATCTCGCTGGACCCCAAGAGTCATGTCCTGCTCGTACGTACACCGTACCTGCGAGCGCGGATGCGTCCTCGGACGTTGCAGCGCTGGGAGGCGAGCGAGCGGGCCACCTGTAGTAAGCGAAAAGTGGCGCTCCTCGCAGCTCCATGTTGACCTGACTTGGGGCGCTGGGCCGTTGAAAGCGCCCCTCCCCGTCTTGTGCCCCCCGTATTATTGTGCGACCGCGCAAAAGGCAAAGGCGTACGAATACATACGAGAACAAGTCGGGGCCGTTTGACAAACCCCGGTCCCGGTCCCGTTGAACACTCAACGTTTACGTGTACGAGTACTCCGTAATACAGTACGCGGCGGAATATGACTACGAGCACGTCCAGGTCGAATACGCGGGACCTCCCAAGCTGGAGATTGTCCGCGGCAGCAACATGGCTTCGTGCCATCTTGAACCCTGAACAGCGCCGTGGAGCATTGCATTGCCGACATCAATGCATGATGAGCTTGCATTGGTGCGCAAGAGGACGATGCAGGCCCGGGCTCAGCAACACTCAGACTGGTTCTGGGAGCCGCGGGCGCCGCTGGCAATTGTCGTCCTCAATGGTTCAGCGGCTGCGGTCCGCAATCGGGATGGTCGACGCCTCACGGCAAAAGGTCGTGTACTTCGTACGAGGAAGATGAAGATGGTGATACGCGGTGCCGCCCGCCGTTGCTGGCAAATGTTTACTCGTACCTACTCATACACGTAGGTGTAGGACTCGTACCGGCACGGACAAGGTCGACCACGTCCGAACGGATACGGATGCACAATCTGCTGCAAACTACTCGTACTGGCCCGTCATGTGTCTCTTGATCCCTGCTGCACAGCTGCCAATGGCGCGAGCGACGGCGGGCCTGGAGGCTAGCAAGCTCACCCCTGGTCACCGAGCATGCACGATGGGTGTTGCCGGGATGGAGGCGACCGGGGGAGTGATGCACAGGTCGAAAACGGGGCCAGTAGTTGTACACGTACATTTAAGTGCTGGTAGACGACGCGAGGGCGAGAGTATCGTACAACTAGGAAATCCGAGCCGGAGACAGCTTACTCGTAGAATTGGGATGGACACCGGGAGGGCTTAAGCTCTTACGACGACTGATGACGATGACCACGTCGCCAAGGCCACCACGTCGGCGACGGTTGCGCACGGGCGAGCGAATGCCTCACACGATGAACGACACGGCGACCCCTTGGTGTTGTCAGCCGTCTCCAAGTGGCATCGACGATGGATCGGGCCAGCAGACAGGGCTCGCGGTCCTCTCCAGCCTCCTCGAGCAAGGTCCAAGGCTTCCCCAGCGCCTCGCCCGCGGCAGTCGGGAAGGGTTGGGGGCCCCCCAGGTCGAGTCAGTCGCGAGCGAGCCAGAGGTGAAGGCGGCGGCGGCTCATCGTCGACCCCAGACCGAGCTGAGCGCCGTCTGGGGACATGGATGGACGACGGCAGCCGCGCAGGAAGCCGGGCACGACGACACGGCGTTACTCATACCGACTCATCCACCTACGAGTACTCGTAAAGCAACGCAGACCCGGCGGTGGCGAGGCCATGCTGGGTTTGCAGCAGCATGGCTCGCTAGCAGCTGCGACCCGTGAAGCGGGATCGTCGCTGCAGGTGCTTATGCACGGCGGAGAGGGCCATGGCGATTACCGGTGTCGTCCTTCGCCGTCACCGACTACTCGTAAAAGACGGCTTCTCTCGGGGCGTCGACGCAAACCCCAAACCCCAAACCGGGCGGCATGGGGGCGCCAGGGCCGCGGACACGCGACAGTACGGAGTAGCACAGTAGTATGGGGAAGGCTGAAAAATTGGAACAATACCATGACCGCGCACTCCACAGAGTCAAGAAATGCCTCGCCGTGGTCCGTATCCGTGTCGGTCAAGGGAAGTGGGCAGCCGGCAACGGGCGTCGGCCCAGGGGCGATAGCTGCGGCCAAGACGTTCTCGAAGCCTTCACCGAAGCGATGGGCGGGCGGCGGTCAGAGGAACGCGACTCATTGGGCCCGTCCCCATCGTCATGCACGGAGAATGCACGGAGATGTGCGTTCTGCATGCAGCCGCCGGCTCGTGCCCATCGTGCCCATGGGGGGAAGGGGTCCGTTGTGAACAATTAGCTCGCGGCGGCGCTGGAGGCGGAACCCCGTACCCTCCAGCTCCATTCTTTTTCCTTCCAGAAGTGAAAGGCGCCAGCACGAAAAAGGCTCACCCGCGATAACGTGTATCCACCGCGGGAGCCAGAAAAAAACTCGTCAAAAGGCCGGCCAGTCGTCGGCCAGAGACAGGCGGCTTTTACGTCGCCGAAACTCGCCCCAAAGCCGGGGCCCTCCGCCCCTCCCCACGGCGAGGCCGAGCCGGCGGCTGGCCTGTCGTGCATTCAGCGGCGACACAAACCAAAGCCGGCGGGCCCAATTGGCCCAGCATCAGCGTCCCAGATAGCGCGCTGGCCGGGCGGGCACGAGCCCTTGGGAGCCCTGCTCGGTCTGGGGGAGAGAGGGCCGGGATTTCGATGGCGCCCCCAACGCGGGCCATTCCAATGACGTCGCGCTCCTCTTCTTGTTTTGGCGGGCGACTAATACAGTACGGTCTGCTGGCTGCACAAAAAAAAAAGAGGGCTATTGGCTTTGTGTAAGAGCAGGCCAGCCGGGCATGGCTTACACGCTGCAGGCCTGCGTAGCCGAGTTGCCAAACAGAGCCACGAGCGGGAGTCAGCCGAAGCCTCCATTTCGTCATCGTGCCTGTGAAGGTTCTTCTGCCGATGCGGTCGCCGAAGGTTCGGATGCTGCGGTAAGAAGCAAGCGCCAGGGGCAGAAAAAAAAAAAATGCGCCGTCGGCGACTCTGCAGCGCGAACGCCGTGAGCCGCCACCAGGGACGGTCGGCCGCTGGGAGAGCGGGCGATGGGGCCTTGATAGCAGTACGAGCATGTACGAGCACAGCGGACACAATTTTTTTTTCTCTTCACAACGGGTGGCTCGCCGAGCCCTGGATGTGCTAGCGCGAGCCCTGGAGCACAAAGGTGAGACCGCTGAGATGGAAGGGGAGCAGGCACCTCCGGGTACTTGTCGGCGTCTGCTCGGAGGCAGTGCGCGCACGGTGCTCGAGGTCCCCCATCCCAGGCGGGTCGAGGACCTTTCCGGCCGTGGCCACATGGATCCCCCAATCTACTGGCCATCCATCCACCCACTCTTTTCGTCGTTGGGATTCCGGCGAGTTGCGCGCCCGGCCATTGGGCGCCGGCCCCCCCTTCCCAGTTGGCCATGGGATTCACGGCCCCTTGCTGGCCATGATGGCATTCGCGGTGCGCGAGAGCTGCATCCGGCCACCTGCCGTCGACGGAGACAGCCATCGGCTCGGGCCCTCGACAGGCGTGCTGCCGAGACCATGGCCGGAGCATCCAGCAGAGGAACAGGTCTCGCAATTGGTTCACAAGCTGCAGGCAGGGCAAGCCAAGTTGCTGGCCTGCCAAGCAACCGCATCCCGCTCCGTCGTACATCCTCTGAGACCCGAAGGCCTGCATCGACCAAATCCTGCTGCATCAACCGGCCTGCTTCTGTCACGGGTTGTCTTTTTTATCCCTTGGACGGGGGACTGTTTGACAGAACAACCTTGAGCGCAACCTTAAAGGCGGCTGCGTTGAGACAGGCCGTGATCGGCGTGTGCAACGACGCAGGTGCAACGGCAGGAGGTGTATCTGAGACGAGACCAACAAGATGTGCAACCTTCTCGTGCTTGTACACGGAGCAGAGCGTATCGGAGTGACAGAGGAGAAGGGGGGCATGAGCGCTCAGCGAGCTTTGACGGCGCAATGGCCACGCTTGTCATTGACGAGACTCTCGGGGGCACGGTGATCCAGGGTCCGTCGTTTGAAGCGGACGAGGCCAGTGCTCTGCGCAACGCCCAATTCGACCCCTACAGTCGGTGTTGACATATCTACGGAGTAGGCACGAGAGCTGTGAAAGGCGACCGAGTGTTCAACAAAGGCGACTCTCGCACTGCTACATCTGCAGCCTGGCCAAGCAAGACGCGGATGGCTGGCGGGAAGGGCGTCCCTTGTCTCGACCCTCTTGGCGTTTACTCGTAGAGTTGTAATGTGCCGCACTGCGCCGTGCCTCTGCTTGCGCATCAATTTACGATTACGGACACGTCGGGCATCTTCGCGCGATACAGGAGCCGCGGAAGACGAGGCTGACGGACCAGGGCCGCTGACCGCCGAGGCTCCAGGGGGGGCAGTCCCCAGTGTCGTCATGATGGGGACGTGGAGCCGAAAATGCCTCAGCAGCCGTGGAAATGCCACTGAACTCGGGCGTCCCTGGAAGCACCGGATTACCTACTCGTAGGTACGGTGGATGCTACGTACGGAGGACGCATCGTTGCAACTATCACGGCAATGGGCGGGCGGCAATCGCGACGGCCACGCCCGTTGCAGCCGAGAGAGCAGGCCTCGTGGACCGCTCTGACGGCGAAACGCTCGTGCCTTGAAACCAAACATCTGGAACAACAGAGGCATGTGGTCGGGCGGAGGATCGGGGGAGCACAGACGCCCAGCCCGGCAAGCCCTGGTGTCAAATCGGCGACGGCGGGCATCCCAGCGCAGTACCGTCCCCGAGGCCTGTTGGCCAGGACACGGCACTCGCCCGTCTACCAACAAAGATGTGATAAGAGAGCTGCGGCCCGGTTCGTTCACGGCTGCCACGGATGCAGCGGGCTGGCCGGGGTGCGCTCATCGCGTCAATTGGCGTCTCGATTCCCATGTCAATCCCACTCTCCGGAGCCAGCGGGCCCAGGGCCCCCTCGAGCGGCCGGAGGCGATTCCATCGTGGTCGTCGCCCGCGCTCGACGACTTCAGCACACGGAGCAGCCGCCAGGCGACCTGGAGATTTCAGTTCCGCCAAGGACCGCCCGTCTCGCGGGCTAGCAAGGCGCCTCACCCACTGGGGCCGGGCCCAGCAGCGCCTGGCTGGCATTATCCGCGGCGGCAGTCGCACTGTGACGCTGCGCGAGGCATCCCGGAGCGAGCACCGTGCGCGCTGCCGCACCGGCGACGCAGACCATCTCCCGCCAGCGCTGCGTGTCTGTTTGATGGCGCTGGAGCTTGGCGTCCCTAGCCACGGGCTAAGGTCATTTGGTTGTGCCTTTTGGTGAGCGCTTTGGAGGTGTGGGCGTGGGCGTCGGCCCCCAGTGGCCCAGTCGGTGGGTGTGTGCCTGGGATGGACGCTAGCGGGCATGATGCGCACCGTGCCCCGCGGGCCCAACTCGTACGGCCCAGGCTCGTGTACTTGTACCCCCGGCGCGGAGCGCCTCTGGTGCCTGGGATAACTGGGGATATGGGGGGGCCCGTGGCATGGTGGCATGGGTGACCTGATGAGCGTCGGTGGGGACCCAGCGAGAGGAACCAGAGCCTGCCGGGCCGGACGCAGGTCGAGAGCGGTGCGTGTTGACGGACGATGGTCCACGGCTGATGGCTGCTGGGACGCACGGCTGATGATGATGGGTGGTGCAGGCTCCATCCGCTGGCTAGCCGCCTCTTGCTCTGGCTGCAAAAGGCTAATCGCCCATGACTGAGGGCCGCACCCATTGAAATAGTCGCTCCCACCCAACCCGCGGCCTCGCTTCCTCTTTCTTTTTTCCCTTTCTTCTACACCCACGAATGCGTCGCACATAAGTGAGCATACTCTCCTTCGTGTGGTGCTTCGACACTCCCCTTCTTTCTTCTTTCTCCCCCCCCCTCCACTCTACCTCAACCTGCTTCCCCCTACGTGCGACTCGCTCGCCCGTCCCGCCTCTTCCTAAGAGCGCATTTCAGCCCCGCGGCATATCTTAATCACCTGAGCAACAATTCAGCAAAACACCGCCATGGCTGACGACAAGGTCGCCGGCGCGCCCGCGCTGGACACCAACATCGAGTCGGGCAACTTCGATGAGAAGCGCGCGCAGCAGCAGCACGAGCAGCAGCACGCCGCCACTTCCTCCGGGCCGGCCCCTCTGGAGAAGAAGACTGCCGAGGCCGACGACGATGAGGACGAGGACATTGACGCCCTGATCGAGGACCTCGAGTCCCAGGATGGCCACGGCGTCGAGGAGGAGGAGGAGGACGAGGGCACCCCCGGTGGTGGCCGCGTCGTCCCCGAGGACATGCTGCAGACCGACAGCCGTGTCGGTCTGACCGAGTCCGAGGTAGTGGCTCGCCGCCGCAAGTACGGTCTCAACCAGATGAAGGAGGAGAAGGAGAACTTGATCCTCAAGTTCTTCAGCTACTTCATCGGCCCTATCCAGTTCGTCATGGAGGTGAGTCTCTTGCCGCAGTGCATTTTCCCCGCGTTCACCACCACCACCACCACCATCATCACCATCACCACCACCCCCGTGGGCGTTGGGTGCGGTTGCGCCGTGCCGGGGCGCCGCAATCCGATAGCCATTTGTTATTGCCCGCTGTTTGCATTTTTCGCGCGTTTTTTTTTGCGGCGCCGCAGATTACCAGCTCCACACAAGCTCGGGTGGGCCGCCAGCAATTGGCTCACCACACTGGCTGGCTGCGTGTGGGGGGGAGCCGATTCATCCGACACGGTCCCGCGGCCTGCGCCCCACTGTTTGTTCGAAACCTGCGCGCCGATCGTCACTGGGCAGCAGCGCCGCTCGCTCTGCCGCGGCGCGACGGCGGCACGGACAGCACACCACCCGCCCAGCACCGCACACCACCCGGCCTGATTGATTCCATTGCGCTAGTCATTGACCACCTACCGCTCCATTGGCTCCGTCGCGGCCTGCGCTAACCTTTTCTGTCTCTCAGGCTGCCGCCGTCCTTGCCGCTGGTCTCGAGGATTGGGTCGATTTCGGTGTCATTTGCGCGCTGCTCATGCTCAACGCCTGCGTTGGTTTCATCCAGGAGTTCCAGGCTGGTTCCATCGTCGAGGAGTTGAAGAAGACGCTCGCTCTCAAGGCCGTCGTTCTCCGTGACGGCACCCTCAAGGAGATTGAGGCTCCCGAGGTCGTTCCTGGTGATATCCTGCAGGTCGAGGAAGTGAGTTTTGCCCTCCCGCCTCCCGTGCCATGAACGCAAAGCTTCATGCCACGGGCCTGGCCTCGTCCGCTCACTTGAGTTTTGGTCTAACCCGACTGCCTTTAGGGTACCATTATCCCCGCCGATGGTCGCATCGTCACCGAGGATGCCTTCCTTCAGGTCGATCAGTCCGCCATCACCGGTGAGTCGCTCGCCGTCGACAAGCACAAGGGCGACAACTGCTTTGCTTCCTCCGCTGTCAAGCGTGGTGAGGCTTTCGTCGTCGTCACCTCCACTGGTGACAACACCTTCGTCGGTCGCGCTGCTGCCCTCGTCTCTCAGTCTGCTGGTGGCACTGGTCACTTCACTGAGGTGCTCAACGGCATTGGTACCATTCTGCTGGTCCTCGTCATTGTCACCCTCCTGGTCGTCTGGATCTCGTCCTTCTACCGCTCCAACGACATTGTCAAGATCCTGCGATTCACCCTGGCCATCACCATTGTCGGTGTCCCCGTCGGTCTTCCCGCCGTCGTCACCACCACCATGGCTGTCGGTGCCGCCTACCTCGCCAAGAAGCAGGCCATCGTCCAGAAGCTGTCCGCCATTGAGTCCCTGGCTGGTGTCGAGATTCTCTGCTCCGACAAGACCGGTACCCTGACCAAGAACAAGCTGTCTCTGTCTGAGCCCTTCACCGTCCCCGGCGTCGACCCCGATGACCTGATGCTCACTGCCTGCTTGGCCGCCTCCCGCAAGAAGAAGGGTATCGATGCCATTGACAAGGCTTTCCTCAAGGCCCTCAAGTTCTACCCCCGTGCCAAGGGCGTCCTGTCCAAGTACAAGGTCCTTGAGTTCCACCCCTTCGACCCCGTCTCCAAGAAGGTCCAGGCCGTTGTCGAGTCCCCCCAGGGCGAGCGCATCACCTGCGTCAAGGGTGCCCCTCTCTTCGTCCTCAAGACCGTCGAGGAGGACCACCCCATCCCCGAGCACATCGACAAGGCCTACAAGAACTGCGTCGCCGAGTTCGCCACCCGTGGTTTCCGTTCCCTCGGTGTTGCCCGCAAGCGTGGTGAGGGTGCCTGGGAGATTCTCGGCATCATGCCCTGCTCTGACCCCCCTCGTCACGACACTGCCCGCACCATCAACGAGGCCAAGGTTCTCGGTCTGTCCATCAAGATGTTGACTGGTGACGCCGTCGGCATTGCCCGTGAGACTTCCCGCCAGCTCGGTCTCGGCACCAACGTCTACAACGCTGAGCGTCTTGGTCTCGGTGGTGGCGGTGACATGCCCGGTTCCGAGGTTTACGACTTCGTCGAGGCTGCCGATGGTTTCGCCGAGGTCTTCCCCCAGCACAAGTACTCCGTCGTCGAGATTCTCCAGCAGCGTGGCTACCTCGTTGCCATGACTGGTGACGGTGTCAACGACGCTCCCTCGCTGAAGAAGGCCGATACTGGTATTGCCGTCGAGGGTGCCTCCGACGCCGCTCGTTCCGCTGCCGACATTGTCTTCCTTGCTCCTGGTCTGGGTGCCATCATCGACGCCCTCAAGACTTCCCGCCAGATTTTCCACCGCATGTACGCCTATGTCGTCTACCGTATCGCCCTGTCCCTGCACATGGAGATCTTCCTCGGTCTCTGGATCGCCATCCTGAACAACAGCTTGAACATTGAGCTCGTTGTCTTCATTGCCATCTTCGCCGATATCGCTACCCTGGCCATTGCCTACGACAACGCTCCCTTCTCCCAGACCCCCGTCAAGTGGAACCTGCCCAAGCTCTGGGGAATGTCCATCCTGCTCGGTGTTGTCCTGGCTGTCGGTACCTGGATTGCCCTGACCACCATGTTCGCTGGTGGCCAGAACGGCGGTATCGTCCAGAACTTCGGTCAGATCGACCCTGTTCTCTTCCTCGAGATCTCCCTCACTGAGAACTGGCTGATTTTCATCACCCGTGCCAACGGCCCCTTCTGGACCTCGATCCCCTCGTGGCAGCTCAGCGGTGCCATCCTGGTTGTCGACATCATTGCCACTTTCTTCTGTCTCTTCGGTTGGTTCGTTGGTGGCCAGACCAGCATCGTCGCTGTCGTCCGTATCTGGATCTTCTCCTTCGGCATCTTCGCCATCATGGGTGGTCTCTACTACTTCATGCAGGGCTCTACCGGCTTCGACAACCTGATGCACGGCAAGTCCCCCAAGCGCAACCAGAAGCAGCGATCGCTGGAAGACTTCGGTAAGTTTAATTCCTCCACTCCCTTCCTGGCCTCTCGGACCAGAGGTGCTGACTTGTCCCGCAGTCGTCTCCCTCCAGCGTGTCTCTACTCAGCACGAGAAGTCGCAGTAAATAAGGCTCTACACCACATACCCGCACGGCTAAAAGCGCCTGCTCCTTTCGTCTTCACTATGTTTAAATTGCATTGTATGAGTCTTAACTCGGGCATTGATGCGGTTCTGGTGTGCATGAGGAGGCAACTTTTCATATACCTAGAGATGGTCTTTTAGACAACCTAATAAAAGAAAGTAAAATTACTCTTCGTGTCGGTGCACTTGTAGATGACCATGGACCCTCGGTGAATGCCTCCCACACTCCCATCGAGGTGAGATCTCGTGTCGGTGGATCGGAGAGACGAACCCTGGGTCGTGATGCGTGGAACCCTGCACGACGATCGGCTTGGAGCACAGCCTTGGCGGCGGGAGGAGCTGTCGGCTAGCTGCATGAAAGGCCCGTGACGAGGCTGTGCTGTAGGGCTGAGATGGCGCCTGGGGATGGCGGCATGAACAGTCTCAGAGTCTCAGTTCCCTGGGTTTTGGGGTCGTGCCTGTTCGTCCATCAGTGGCGGTGGTTGCCGCAGACGCAGCGGGTCACGTGACTTTTAAGAGTTTAGACCACATACAAGCCGGCAGGCAGCCAGGCAAGCTTTTGCATCTTAAACTCACGGACACTCGACAATGTTCAAAGATGGCTCATTGTATGATTGAGGGTTCGAAAGTCAAAGTTGTATCGGACAGTCGAAGTGAGATTGATTGATCCCAGGCCTGCCTAGCTGCGGGCTGGAGACCGGCTTCGAGCAAGATGCCGGTCGAGATACCAGGGTACTATTACGGTGAGTGAGAGCCCATCTCAAGATGCTCCACGCGCACGCCTGTGCGATGAGTCTCTGGCTGACAAATGGCTTGCAGATGAGGCGAAGAAGAAATATTTCAAGATAGAAAGGTCGCATACAGCGCCAGCGGCGGCATCATGGTCCGCCGACTCGGTCAAGAAGCGCAAGATTGAGGCGGCAGCCCAGCAAGCCGCGAAGCACCGCGCGCACCTGGTGCGGAACCACATTAAGCGGCCCGGTGGCCTCAGGGGCGACATCGTTACGTCGGGTCTGCTCGCGCGCGAGATGGAACCCCGGCGGATGGCCGAGTTGGGGAGGGGACGCGTAGATGACGGGGATCTCGGCGCGGCAGCGTGGGCGGGCGGGCTGGTGGACAAAGGACACATTCCCTTCGTGCCGAGCTTCGCGCGGGCAAGGTTTGCCAATCTGCCTTGCTTTTACGTTGGGGGCCAGGATAGCAAGACGGGGCTGGGCGTGGCGTATGCGAGTGAGTGGATCATGAGAAGCTGAGGGCGCAGAAGCTGAGGCTGACTTGAGCTTCAGCACTGGATGAGGAGACGCTCGTTGGGAGCTACATCTCCACGGACGACAACGACAGGTATGCTCGACACATTGGTGTGACGCTGGGTAGTGGTGCTTATGGTATCTCAGAATTACCTTTGACCAAGACCGGCCAGGGACGCTGGAACGCGGCCCGTCGTTTCGCACAGAGATGATACGGTGTCCACAGATGTCATCGATCAAGTATCACGAACCCTCGCACAAGATCCTGCTCACGTCAAGAGAGCCCGATCACAGTTGTGGGCTCTACTTCTTCTCACCGCCCTTGTCCCCGGCCGACGATGCCCGGCCACACTGGCTGCTCGGCGAGAGTACGTGTGACGATTTGCTCACCGTTGTGACCGACTCCTCCCGCTAACACAAGGCAGCAAACCACTACCAGCGACTCTCCATCCGCCATCGGCTGCGAGACGAGTGGCTCGTCCACCAGAGCACGCCGGCGCCCGCGTCCTCGGACCTGCTCTGCGTCATCGGCACGAACGCCGGTATCCTGCGCGTCCGGTCCAACGAGACCATGGCCTGGATCGCTCCACAGAGCCCGCCCAAGGGCATCCAGCTGCCGCAGGAGATATTCGACCAGGACTTCCAGCAGGACAATCACAACGTCCTCCTCGCCGGCGGGCGGCAGCCTCGGTTGTGGCTCACGGACCTGCGCACGCACGAGTCGGAGTGGACGTACGTGCGACACGCCAGTTCCATCGCCCACATCCGCAGCGTCAGCCCGCACCAGGTTCTCGTCGCGGGGCTCCAGAACTCCATGTCGCTCTACGACATGCGCTTCTTCGGCCGGCGGCCCAACGGCACCCGGCCGCTTCTCGACTTCCCCGCGTATCGCAACGAGGCCCACTTCCACACCGGATGGGACGTGAGCACGGATCTAGGGGTCGTAGCCGCGGCGCACGACGACGGCACGGTGAAGCTCTTCTCATTGCGCTCCGGCCGCGCGCTGCGTAGCAGGGCCGTGGATAGCGTCAAGACGGAAACGCCGGTTCGAGCACTCATGTTCCAGACGATGCCGCAGGAGAAGGCGCCGAGCCTTTTCGTCGGCGAGGGGCCGTCGCCGAAGAAGTACTCGTTTGGAACGCTGAACCTGGCGGACGAGGCGTAAGGTGTGTCTGCTTCATGGCTGGTTGTCGACCAAGGCCGGCCGCGCATTGTTAGGGGTCATGATCACGGAGTGCTTTTTCAAGGAAGCGAACGATGCATGGGGCACCACTCATAGGGGCAAGCTTGGCACGGAACATTTGGATAAGGCGTCTTGGGATCCCAGCGTTTTGAGGCACATGCTACTGTACAACTATTACGAGCACATGATGAATGCCCCAAACAAAAAGAGAATGACAAATAGCCATCATCTATCCACCCGTGCCTTGCTCAATCTACGTTGTATATCGAAAAAGATAGTCACTCCACGCGTTGGTGCTGCAACGTGGATGAAAATGCAAAAAGAAAAAAGGAAAGCACGAAATGTGCTTGCGTGATCTGGGAATCGAACCCAGGGCTCCCCGACGTTGCTCGGATGGCAACGGAGAATTTTACCACTAAACCAATCACGCTATTGGATATTAGACGAGGGGGATAATGCGAGCTATAAAGTGCGGTGGATGCGAGGACGACGGAGCGGCGGCCTTGTACGATTCATTCATTCCCTCTTGTGCAGGAGTGGGTGCGTGTTGGGATTGATTTTGTGCCGGAGTGGGCCGGCCGTGGGGACGGAAAGGCGAGGGCTCGGCGGTGGTAACGGCGGTGGGGCGCGCGCGTTGGAACGGGCTGGTCTGCCGGGCCCAAGGTGGGAGCGCCAATGGGGGCCGCGGAGATTGGGCCTTGCAACTGCATTTGATCCATCTGAAGTACTCGTAATGGGCTGATATGACAGAGGGGTGGTGGTTCAACGTAATTTCGGGTGACATTACCCTCTGGAAGAGATTACTGCTAGATACTACATACAAGGGGCTACAGATACAGATACATTTTGTTCACGTCACGAGCGTCACCGGCTCATCGACGACACCGACGACGCGGCGCCGGCGCCGGCGCCGGTCCCGCTGTGCAGGTTGCACGTGTCGGCGAGGGCGGGAAAGGCGCGGACGAAGCGGTCGCCGAGGCGCCAGTTGTCGAGGTTGCGCAGGTGGCGCTCGAAGACGGGGTTGATGACGATCTCGTCGGCGCCGTTGCCGTTGCCATCGCCGCCGCCGCCGTCGTCGTCGGCGTCGGCCCGCAAGACGAGCAGCGTGTCCGTCTCCTCGTAGGGCCAGCTGAGGCGCAGCGTCGTCGTGTAGGGGATGAAGAAGTTGTCGAAGTGGTACTCGTCGCGGCCGTACAGGCGCAGCAGGGCCTCGCGCATGGCGGGGAAGGGCAGGTGGTCGACCCAGGCCGGGTGCGGCGACAGCAGCTGCGCGGGCGAGGGCCGCATCCAGGGCGGGAGGCGGCCGTAGTTGTCGCGCGTGGGCGCCACCTGCCAGCGCATGACGAGGAACATGATGTACACGACGGCCACGCGCTCCGGCAGCGCCGAGATGTCGGGGAACCGGGCCAGGATGTCGGTGAAGACCTTGGACAGCGGGTGGCTGTAGACGCTGTTGGCCGGGTTGAGCAGCGACGACACCGACGGGTAGCGCGGGCCCACCACCTCGTGCGGCGGCAGCCCGTCGGCCGCGCGCTGCCGCCGCTCGCTGAGGAAGTCGAGCAGCAGCGAGTCGAGCGGGCACGTCGGCCCGCAGTTCTTGACGGGCAGGGCGTAGTGCGGCGGGCGGTCCGGCCCCGGGTCCGGGTCCGGGTCCGGGTTCGGGCTCACGGCCGGGTCGGGCGCGTGCGGGCTCGGGCCCGCTACCGAGGGCGACTGGCTGGACATGGACGACGCCTCCCGGCCGCGGCCGCCCCCGGACGAGCCCACGGAGCGCGAGGCCGCCGTCCAGTCGTGCTTCATGGGCACGTGGTGGAACCGGGGCGAGTCCTGCGCGCCGTGGAGCGCGCTCTGCACCCGGCTCACATGCTGGCCGGGCTGCAGCAGGAAGTCCAGCCCGAGCCGCTCAGGGCCCATGTCGAGGCCGTGCCGAAGCTGCTGCTTCTGCTGGTGCAGCTGCGTCACGACGGGATCTGCATGCTGCTGCTGCTGCTGCTGCTGCTCGCCATGGTGCCAGCCCTGCCGAGGAATATCGTCGTGTTCCCTGTGCCCGGTTGCTGCCGGAGACGCAGACGCAGAGGTGTTGTACTGCGACGCCCGGGCCTGTGCCACGCTTGGTGCCACGAGCACGGGTGCCGGCGATGCTTGTGAGCTCTCGTCTGCAAGGCCTGGGATGCCGAATCAGCTCACGTTCATATACAGAAAGGCACCTCGAGGCACAAGGGCGGAATCTCACCCTTGCCGATGATGGGCTTCAGTATTCCGACTACGGCCGCCAGCTGCCGCTTGATGTCGGAGTTCTCCAGCTCCACGGCCTCCTTGGCACGCACCACGGCCTGCAGCTCCTGGTAGGGCTTAAGGTTGGTGAGCTCCTCGATGCGCCGCTCCAGCATCTCGATCTGGTTCTTGGTGCGATGGCGGATGGCGCGCTGGGCCTCGCGGTCTGGCGAGACGTTAGCAGGCTTGGGGGCTGCCGTACTCTGGTGTTACGGCCCAAGGACATGGCGCCGCGCACCATGCGTGCTGATCACGTAGATGGAAGCAGATGCTCACCGTTGGCTCTCTTCTTGGCCAGCTGTTCCGGCGTCAGGTTCGCCACGCCCCGGCTCCCCGGCACCGTTCTCTTCCTCTTCTTCGCCGCGCTACTGTCTTCATCCGCCGCGGCCTCCCGTCTGTCCGCGTCTGCATCCTCGTCCCGTGGGACGCTCTCCATCTCCCTCTTCATCCCGGCGGCGGCTGACGTCGGCGTGTCTGCCGAGGAAACCTCCGGCGCAGCTCCGTCTCCGGCGCCGCCTCCCGGAGAGCCGCCCATGCCCGAGCCCGGCCCACCCGCCGTACTTGTCGTCCCTGGCGGCAGGCAGACCAACGCTTGCTTACACTGCTTCGTATCGCGCCCAACCGGCTGCCCTCCCGGAAGCGCCGCTTCCGCGCGTTGGCCGGGCAGCAAAGGGGGGGAGGGGCCGTTGGATAATAGAAGAATTGGTCCCCCAGGCCGGCGTCACCGAGACACAGGACGGCAGGAAACGAGAAACGGCCAAAAAAGACTGGAGCTTCGGCTTCCTCGTCTCGGACAGCCGCTGGGCTCGGGAGTGGTGGGAGTGGGGATTGCGCTCATGCGCGGACAAGGGCAGGTCGGGGATCCCGCAGGTTGCGGAAGCGTAGCTGAATCAGATGGGTCGTGCAGACGCGGTCGAGCCCGAGTCATGGTGTTGGCGCGGGCACGCAGCTTGGTACGTAGGTACTTTGCACCAACGGCACGTGCGACGCATCAGCTGACTCGTCACCTGTTGCCGCAGTGCCGACGACAACACCAGCAGCGGTATTACAATGAGACATGCGTAGATGGACACATTCAATAAACAACCAAACAGTTCATACCGAGTCACGTTGGGGAACCTAGCCTTCTCTTGACAGCACCCAGCAGGCACTTCCGTCGAATTGCGGAGCACCATGTATTGTCTAGACAAGCCACCGCCATCCTCCCTCTTATCCGTCGTACGAATACACCGTTACACTACACTGCCACCCAGGCCGCTACTCCGCCGACGCTCTCGCCAGCGCCTCGTGCAGGTGCGGCGGGAATCGGTACCGCAGCTGGCTCGTGTACGTCGTCAGGTCCAGCGTCATCTGCTTCAGCTGCTCCACCATCATCTTGCGCGTGCCCTCGTTGCCGCTGAACTGCCCGTTGGTGAGCTGCTCCCGCTGCCGCACGCAGCAGATGATGGTCCACATCAGCAGGTTGGGCACGTTGATGGACACGGGCTGCGAGAGACCCGAGAACTTGGACGCGTACGCCCGGATCGTGCTGGCGTCGCCGGCCGCGTCCAGGGGCAGGATCTCGAGACCACGGATTTTCTTTGAAGCTGTTAGCGCTGCTGCCACTGATTCCACCGGGAGTTGTCCGAGTGAACTTACATCCAGGCCTTGAGCCCACTGGCCCGCTTCCACGAGCTTCTTGATGGTGCTCATCTCCAGCAGCACCCGGCAGGCAACCTTGTTCTGGTCCTGAATCTTTCTGTAGAACATGGCATCCCGTTCGTACATGGCCATCATGGTCTTGGCCAGCTCGACGGGGTCGTCAATAGACGCCAGGCTGAGACTGCTACCTTGCTGTGCCTCTGCCTCCTGCCCGGCCGCTCGCGGCTTGACAGGCATCAAGCGCATCGGGTCCTCGCCAATCTCGAGCGAGATTGCCTCGCTCAGAGCCCGGCTGACGATGGCCACCACCGTGTCATATTCGCCGGCCAAGTGGTACAGCAGTACCGAGTCGGTGGTTCGTCCATTCTCGTCGGCGAAGCTGGCCGCTTGCAGCGTCACCGTGTTGACAAAGTCGTCCTCGTCGTCGAGACCTATCAGCGGGCCGCGCTCCTCGATGATGCCGCGGATGCCGCGACCGTCTGGCCTGATGTCTCCAATGAGCTTACTGAACTCGCGAGTCTCCAACACCAGGTCCCGGAGGGCCTCGTGGCACAGGCTGCTCTGCCGCTGTCCTGCCTCTCCTCCAAGGTCCCGATTCAGGCAGATCAGGGCCAAGTAGTCCACAGCCGACACCACGTCCGCGGCGCGGAAGTCCCTCGTGTAGTAGCCAATCATCCGGCCAAAGTTGATCTGCGGAAGGTTCTTGACGCTGTAGCTACGGAGGTCGTTGGAGGCCGACATGGGGTCGCTCGGCCGCAGCAGGCCGTAGTACTCGAGCGCGAGGCCAAAGTGAACGGCATCCAGGTAGGAAAAGGGGTAGAGGTAGGCAATTGCATCCTCGAACATGCCCGAGAGGATCTGCAGGTAGAAGAACATGCCGAAGCTGCCGTTGCTGGTGTCTTCAGAGTTGGCCTTGGGGAAGTGCTTGAGCCCGATTTCCCGGATGCTGCTCTGCAACTCCGCCAGACCGTACGACTCCCCTGCCATCTCCAGAGCCTTGTCCCCTTCCCTGGCCAGGTTGAACTGCAGCCAGATCCAGTCGTTGATGTCCGTGTTCAGGCCGTCCAGGTTGCGGTTGCTCAGCTCAATGCGCCCAATGACCTTGTAACAAGCCATGCGGAAGGGGTCGATGGAGTTCTCTGGGGCATTGCGAGAACGCTGGATGTACTCGTTTGTGCAGCGGTCGAGTAGCTTTCGGTTCGTAATCCGCCGATCCTCGCTGGCCGCGTAGTTGTTGAGGTACGTGGCAAACGTCCGGTCGATGCCCCTGAACTGGTTGCTGTTGTCGTTGACGTACTGGGCCGCCTCGTTGACGTGGCCGGATCGAAGGAGGTAGAAGACCACCGCCCACACGTACTCGCCCTGGACCAGCTGCAGCTCCGTGTTATCGGGCACCAGGTCCTTCCGGGCGGAGCGCAGGCGAATGTAGGCCTTGATCTTGCTGGTGATATCCGGGAGACCGCCGAGCTTGGCTTCGTGGGGGTGCTTGGCTATCAAGGATTCCACCTCGCGCAGGAACTGCTTCTCGAGGAAACGGTTGGAGCCGTGCAGGATGCGCTTCCTCATCTCAATCGACTGAGCAGAGTTGGGGTTCTCGTTCAAGTACATGCCAGCAAACTGGCGCTCTCTCGCCGTGGCGTTGTTGAGCGAGTTTTCGGCATCTGGATCCTCGCCGACAATATCGATCATGGCGCGGTACGCTTCCACCACGTGAGGAGCGTGAGGTTCGTGGGACTTTTGTTCCACCTCTCCCAGCTCTGCGAAGATGGGGTACGGACGCTTCATCAAGCGTGCCGCGTTGAGAGCGCGAACCTTCTCGGACAGCTTTGCCTGCCTCTCGCGAAGGGCCCGATCCTCGGTCACGCCGCGCGTCTTGACGGTGCTCGTGCCATCAGAGGAACGGTCGACGTCGGCAAACTCGGGCTGGTGCGCACCGATTCGGCTGGGGGTGCCGATGACGGAGCGCTGCATCATGGAGTTGCCGAGCACGCTGTTCCGACCCGCGCGAGAGGCGCCGCCTTGTGCCTTGCTGCGGCGTGATCGACCGAAGCCGCCGTGGGACTCTCGGCCAGCCGCCGTGGAATCCTCCCGCGGCTTGATGCCGAAGTGTTGGTAGATGCGCTTGCGTTGGGCGTCCCATTCCATGGACACGTTGTCTTCCAGGAAGTTGTCAAAGTCACGCATCGATCGCTCGAGGCCGTCCGAGATCATGCTCAGCGTCGTCTTAGTCTGCAGGTTGGACAAGTAGGTCTCGACGTCGATCTCCGTCGGGGCATAGCCGTGAGCCCGCTCAACTCTGGCACCCTGAACATCCAGCATGCCAAGGTCCTTGGCGGCGGCGCCAGGGTCAACGCCGGACGCAGCCAGCAGGTAGTGCGCCTTGCCATCGAGGGGCCTCTCGGTTGGCTTGGACTGCAACTTCCTCAAGCGATGGCGGAGGTCGCCGAGGCCCAGTTCCAAGCTGGGCAGATCTTCCATGTTTGATGTTGTGCCGCCTTCCTTCTGTGTTTTCGCGAAGAGGCTATCGAAATACGCGCCGGCCGGTTGTTGTGTTTGGGTTTGTTGGGTCTGCGCGCTTTGTGCCGGCGCGCCCAAGAAGCTTCCGCCTAGCAAGCTACCTCCGAGCGCCGCACCGCTTGGCTGCTGCTGCTGCTGCTGCTGCTGCTGATTCGTCGTGGAGCCGAACAAAGACGGCTTTGACAGCGTCGTGCTCGACGTGGCTCCTGGCGCCGTCGAGCCGAAGAGCGACAGCGAGGGCTTCTGTGCCTGTTGCTGTTGCTGCTGATTCTGCGCCGGCTGTCCAAAGAGGCCACCGCCCGTAGAGCCGGTCTGCTGGCTCTGTGCCGGCTGGCCAAACAATCCGCCGCCAGTGGTCCCCTGAGGCTGGCTCTGAGCGGTAGACTGGCCGAACAGGCCGCCTCCGGTCGAGGGCGTCTGCTGCTGCGTCTGCTGCTGAGCCTGTCCGAACAAGCCTCCTCCCGCGCTACCGGTCGTCGACTGGCCAAACAGACCGCCGCCGGTCGCTGGCTTGTTCTGCTGCTGCGCTTGGCCGAACAGTCCTCCGCCGCTCTGCTGCTGGGTCTGGGCCGGCTGCCCGAAGAGCGACGACCCACCGCCCGTCGCCGACTGCCCAAAGAGAGACATGGTCGAGAGTCGTGTACGCTAGGCGCCGCGGAAGAGGAGAAAGATATTGGCGAGCGAGCAACGTGAAGGAGCGGAACTGCTCGCGCGCGTGGTTGTGGTCTGCAGCTGAGGCAGAGAGATGCGCGTTTGCCTTAAGAATTTTGGGTCGTCAAAGCTGGACATGTTTGGGGAGGAGCTTGGGCCAATGAGCGCGTCGCCTGGCCGCCCAACGACGGTCACTGCAGGGCCTCTCCCAACCGTCCACTAAACCGTCTCCACGAGGACTACGAGTAACAACAACACTTGCATTTCATCAATTGGCTTACGCAAGACAGTGCTTTCACTCTGAGCATCCAAAAAGCCCGTCTATTCAAGGCCACTCATAACCAGATGGTCTAGGTGTTTCAAAACTCATTACCATTACATGCTTGCGTCGTGGCTCGGTCGTCATTCAAACCCTCTATGCCGGGTCAATCCCTCTGCTGCTGCTCGAACCACGCACTCACTCGTCGCCGCCAAACTCGGCGACCCAGCTGGCGACCGCCTTGTCCACCTTTTTACGGTACGTCTGCTGCGAGGTGCACATGTCCAGGAACACCTCGTACTTGGCATCCAGCAGCGACTTCTCGCCAGCGTCATTGCCGGGCTCGACCAGCCGCCCTCGCTTGCTCATGCGATCCATGATGCTCCACAACGTCTCCGGCTCCGCGCCCTCCTCGAGGTCCTGGCTCGCGGCAGCCTTGGCCCCCAGCATGGCGGCGCCGTGGACCACGGCAGCGTGGACGTACCGGGGAATTAGCACGGGCATGCTGCACGTGGTCGCCATGAGGCTCATCAGCACCGGGTTCTGGCACTGGGAGCCCGACATGAAGATGGACGAAATCTCGTGCCCAGACTTGTTCATCTGCTCGATGATCTGGCGCGTCTGCATGGCGATGAACTCCATCGTGGCGTAGTACCACAGCGCCATGTTGTCGGTGCTCTTGTCGCTGTCGATGCCGATCATGCAGCCCTTCATGTTGGGGTCGGCAACGGGCGACCGGTTGCCCCAAAGATCGCCGTAGAAGAAGAGGTGGCGGGCGAGGTAGGGGATGCCAGGCGCGTTCTGCTTCTCGACCATGTACTCGAGGTGGTTGTTGAGGAAGTCGTAGATGTGCTTGTCCTCGGCCCTTGCCAGCGCACAAGTTTCGTTGTAGGCAGGGTGAATGTCGAGCATGTGCCGCAGAAGCTCGCCAGTGGCCGACTGACCGCCCTCGGCGAGCCAGTATCCGGGTAGCAAGACGTCGCGGTACGGGCCCCAGACGCCAGGAACGAAGACGGGATCCTTGGACATGGCCAGGTGGCACGTGGACGTGCCCGCGACGGCTGCCAGCCGGGTAAAGGCCTGCGACAGGTCATTGTGCGGGACGTCGGCGTTGAGCTCGTCTTCGGTCAGGACCACCTTGGCGCCCACGGTGCCGATCCAGCCGGCATAGGCGTCGATGACACCGCTGCCGACGGCGATGCCCATGGGCAGGCCAAGCTGGTAGGCGGCTTGTCGACTGAGGGTGCCCACGTACTCGCCAGCGCTGTAGTAGGTTCCGTTCTGTGAAAGAGGGTCAGCATTGCGAAGCGCAAGCCCAATGGGAAGGGGAAGGGGTCAACATACAACGCCGTGGACGCCACCCATGCGCTCGAAGTTGTTCTTTGACAAATCCTCGAGGCCAATTGTCTCGAAAAAGTCCTGCTGCCACCCCCTCTCGCTGCCATCAACACCAATGGGGACGTAACCCTGCTTGCAGACGGTGCTGCAGAAGCTGCGTGCTTCGTTGCCCGTGGCCAGGTGGGTGAGGGCGTCGCCCAGGTCGTAGAACTTGCAGCGGTCGAACATCTCCGGGGGCATGTGGTTCTTGAGCCAGAGGACCTTGGGGATCTCCATCTCGATGCTCATCTTGCCGCCGACGTACTTGAGCAGCTTGTGCTTGGTGCTGTTGATCTTCTCCGTCTCCTCGACCGGGCGGTGGTCGAGCCAGAGGATGACGTTTCGGTCGTGGCCGTCGTTGGCAAAGTCGGGACCCGTGACGGGCATGGGCTCGTCGGTGTCCTGGGTGAAGACGGCGAGGGAGCAGGTGGCGTCGAAGCCCATGCCCTTGATCCTCGACGGGTCGACGTTGGACTCGCTGACAACGCGGCGGACACACTCGCAGATGCATTGCCAGATGTCTGTCGTCGATTGCTCCTGTGCAGAGGGGTCAGTTGCCAAGGGATAGGCTGAGATTCGGGGAGAAGCATCGTCATACGTAGTAGCCAGCTTCGGGCTGCCACAGCTTGATATTCTCAGAGGCCAGAGCCTTGATGTCGCCCGTCTCGTCGATGATGCAAGCGCGGGCGGAACCAGTGCCTACATCGATACCGATGTAGTAATCCTGCAGAATTCACCGCTTGTTAGCTCTGAAGACTGCTGCGCTCCTAGGGCCCCGAGCTTCGGGGGGCTCGACAACAGCTCAGCGGCGACCCGCGAGTGCGCGAGTGAGGGAGAGGTGGGCTGTACCAGCACGTTCTGAGGCCTGCTCATGGCGGGCAAGCCGTCGTCAGTTACGACTGTCGTATCACGAGTATCGGTCATGGCGGGGACAATGGAACTGGGGGTATACAGAAGGGGCGGCAGTCGGTGACGGAAAGGAAGAAGAGAAGAGGGACGACGCACTCCATGGCCTTGATGGGCTTATTGTATGCATACATGGCGGGCAAGGGCGTTGCGCAGCTGGGTTGTATGCGTCGGTCGGTCGGGTCGCCTCTCCGGTGCGGGGGAACCGGCAACTCTTGGCGGAAACGGGCTGCGCGCGCTGTCTCGGTGTCGTAAGTTGTAAGCTTCCGGGCAGGTAGTGCGTGAAGGCGTCACCTTGGACCAGTTGGAATCGAGCGGGAGAAGGGAAATGGTGAGGGTGTGTTGCCGACGACGAGGACCTTAAAGACCAGCACCCTCGCTTGGCCGTGCCTCCTCCCATCTTCCTCGCACACCCCACACTGGAGCCCGCTGGACCTAGGGGCGTGCGCGCTGTGGCCCCAGGGGACCCTTGGGGACCACACCTTGGCCGTCGGAAGCATCAGAGGCGCCCAACCGTCCCTGGGCCCCCTGTAATTTTGCCCCTCGGTTCCCCACCGATGACGGGGAATCCTCCACAATTCCCCGCTGTTTTGGCAGCACGAAGCCGCCCGCCGCGTCCGCCACGTCGCTCTGGCCGATCGTTGCTGGCTGGGAGTCGCGAGGCGAGGAACGTGGTTGCGTGGGCGTGCGTGGCGGACTGATGCGGGAGCGAGGAAGGGAAGTACGAGTAAAGCCGCCAGACAGACGGTGCGCATCAGAAGGCAAGCGGTTATGAAGAAAGCTGCGGAGAGGGCTGCTGAGGGCCGTTTAACCTCCGTCTCCAACTGACCCCAACGACCCCTTGCAGCAGCCCCGGATGGGTTACCGAAACTCTGTCCGCCTCTTCCCCTCCGATTGCGGTGCGCCCAGGACGTCTGTTATCTTTGGGGCGGCCTCTGGTCGTACTCGTACGGAGCTTGCCGCACGAGGACGAGCGACTCGGGGGCATCTGGATCTACGAGTATATGACGCGCTGCGGTAAAATCTTTTCTTATTGGGCTTCCGCCGGGCGGTGGCAAGTGTTCGAAGAGCCTTACGCTGTACGAGTAGTTCAACTGCACCCTCCAGTGGAACGGCCTCCGTCGCCGAGCTCCCCGTGGCCCGGAGCGCCCTGTTGCACCCCACTGCTCGCTTCCTCCACCCCACCCCGGCACCACGTCCTGTGTACCTACCTAGGTAAGGTAGGCAGCTTCATAGTCGCGAAAGCTAGGACTCCATGCCACCACGACCAACCACTCTTCAACCTCACCAGCAAGTGCATGCTTTCTCTCGATTTCGACGCCAAGTCTCAACAGTGGGCCGCTACTGGTTCCCAATTCCCCGTCGTGTGTCTCGTCAGTCGTGTTCCTCGTCGTCGTAGAAGCGGTCGTCGACGAGGATGACCACCGTCAACGTCGCGGCGTAGGCCTCCCGGATGGCACACGCCATGCTACCACCCGCCCAACGTCAGCATCTGGACCCGTCATGTCGTGAACGTAGCAGCAGGGGAACGAGCGTATGGAGCGAAAGGGAAAACCCACCATGTCCTGCGCGTGTCCGCCACCACGGCGCTCAGTCCCCAGTGCGAGCACCACGCCCTCGCCAGCACCTCGTTGTCCCGCACCCCGAACGCCTCTACCACCAGCACCTTTTCGTCATCGTGCTCGCCCTCGTCCTCCCAGGACCCGACGTCCGCAGCAGCAGCCGCAGCCGGTCCCCAGTTCGGCGGCAGGGGCGGCGGCGCCGGGCTGGAGCGCGCGCTGAGCGAGCCGCTCGCGTGTCGGTAGTACAGGCCTCCCCAGTCGCGCACGTAGACGAGCTCGTCAACCTTCACGGCCTTGTAGACGTAGTCGAAGAAGAGCGGGTGCGGCCCGTCGGAGCAGGGCCACGCGCTGATGAAGGACACGTCGTACATGAGCCGCAGCGGCCACGAGAGGCCGTCGATGGCGAACTGCACCGTCGCGTCGAACAGCCGCGGCCCGGCCGGCCTTCCCACCTCGTCCGCCGGCGGCGCCGCCACGGGGCGGAAGCCGAGCAGCTCGATGCGCACCGTGTCGACGACGAAGCCGTCGCCGTCCGTCTGCGGTCGCGCCAGCGCGTACTCGGCCACGGGATACGCCTCGGCCGGCGGGCCCAGCGGGTCGGAGCGCTCGCCCATGCTCTCCACGTCCTCGGGGCCCATCCGCCGGCCCCGCGCCTGCTGCCGCGGCCGCCGACTCCGGATCCGGGCGATCTGCGAGCGGCCGAGGTCCGCCGTCGGCCGTCCCGGCCCCACCCACCCGGCGACGCTGCGGCACGTCGGCGCCAGCACCTTGCCCACGATGCAGCTCGCCGACCAGTACGTGTGGCTATTACGGTACTGGAAGCCGCAGTGGGGGTTCGTGTGCGACAGCAGCGCGAGCTCGTCGGTGGAAGGGTCGGGGTCCAGGTCGATGAGGGCGTTCATGGTGAGGAAGGGCAGGGTTGGCTATAGAAGATGCTTAGCTCAAGTGACTCTATACTCGTATATCCCCTCTGGGGTTTTCCCCCGACCATGACTGGAGTGGGGGATGGATGAATGGATGAATGGATGAGCATCTCACTTACACCCGGCAGCACGAGGCCGCTGAAAAAGGCAAACGCGTCCGAGCTCACCGCGTCGAGGCGGAAGTCTTCGTCCGTCTGCCGCAGGTTCTCGAGCGTCTCGGCCAGGTTCGGCCACTTCATTGCCTGCGCGAACCGCTTCAGGGCCTTGACCTGGCGCTTCTTGAGCTTGTATCGAAGCCTCGCTATGCTCCTTATCAGCTTTGTTCTTTCCGCTGTAATCATCCCAAGCTCAGGGAAGAAAGAACGGGGGGGGCTGCCTACTCTGCTCCGGTGTCGTGCCATACTCGTCCACGCGCACAAACTGCCTCCACCGACGGGCCAGCGCCAGGTTCCACAGTATCGTCGGCGGCATCTGCTGCAGCAGCTTCTCCTTGGCCCACTCACCGTGCTGCGGCGACTGGATGCGCAGCTCCAGCTCGAGGCTCAGCAGCAGCTGGTGCAGGAAGCGCCGGTACTGCTCGGCGTTGGCCTCGCCGCGGTCGAAGATGAAGCGCGTGGCCACCTGGTTGCGCGGGTCCGTCAGGTCGATCCAGCCCGGCCGCGAGAGCACCAGGATCAGGTCCGTCATCTGCCGGTCCAGCGTCTTGTGCGGGCTGAGGATGCGGTCCGGGTCCCGCAGCACGCGCCGGTACAGCGTCTTGTAGAGCCGGCCCTCGTCGTCGTCGTGCAGGCCGGCCTGCAGCTCCTTGAGCCGCTCGAGGATGCGCGTCAGGTCCATGTCCCGCGGCGCGACGCCCGAGTCCCGCAGCGTGATAGCTGGCGGCAGAGCGCTCGCCAGCGAGGCCCAGTGGCTCAGCGTGATGGTTCCGGGCCGCCGTCCGTAGAGGAACGCGCAGCTCGGCTGCTCCAGCGTCTCCCAAGGGTGTGTGGCCTCGCCCGGGCCCTGTGTCCTCATGGTCATGAGCTGCGTCATGGAGTCGCGCAGGCTCGCCGCATCGGTTTCTTCCCCTCCAGCCCTGGACGTCGTGGTGAAGAGGGCGTAGTAGTCGTCCGAGGCGTGAGGGGGCGTCGTCTTGACTCCCTTGTGCGCCGGCGCTCCACGGCAGATGAGCTCCTGGGCGTGCTGCGGCGGCAGCTCCTCGTCGTTGGACAGGCCCTCTGGCGGCCACTCGGTCACCAGCGTCATCGGGGAGCCATGCTGGTTGTCGGTCTCATCGTTGGCCACCCCCTTGCCTTTCCTCCTCCTCGCCCTATGGGCTGCCGACCCCGACTCCGTCTCTGACGCGGGGTCCGGCTCGGGCTCGGGGCGTCTAGGCCGGCGACGCGAGCGGAGACGATCCTCTTGCGGCGCCGACCGAGTTCTGCGCGGCGGCGGTGCGGCGGCGTCCCCGGCACTCACACGGCGCGTCGGCTTCCTCCCCTGAGACGAGTCGGCGAGGCCGTCGCGCAGCCGCTGTTCAGAGGCCGCGTCGCCCCCCTTGGGCCTTCTGTCGATAGCCAAGCTGCTGCTCCGGAGCAGGCCTCCCAGAAACCCCACCTTCTTCTTCTGCTTCGTCTCCTTGGTCGTCTTCTCCTCCTTCTGCTGGTCCATCACGGCGGCATCGGCCGGCGGACGCTTGCGGTCGAGCGCGCTGGGAGCCTCGTATCCGTCTCCGATGGCGGCCAGCACGCGCGTTCGCGATACACGAGATGAGGCTTCCTGTGCCGCGCGATGCAGGCGCAAAACGCCTGGTGGCAAGGCGGGCGCAGCAACCGTGCGACGAATGAGAGGCGCGAGAGGCAAGAATGTTTTGTTTCTGCAGTCAATGCCGGAAAGCGTCGCGCATTAACGCCTCCGTGCGCCGGTGAATCGCACTGACTGCAATTGTCGTCGGCGGCGATCCATTCGCCCTTGGAGACGGTCCCTTGCTACATCTGCTTGCGCCGCCAGCCGGGGGACAATAGGCGTCCAAGGGGACAATCGAGCCGCGTGCAAGAAGGGGCGCTGCAGGGTGACGTGCTGGTGCAAGCTGCGGATAGCTGCACCCAGACAGGAAGCCATTGGCCCCTCGTCGTTTGTTGCTGCAGCAGGGTTCGCGCCATCAGCCGGTAACCGAACCATTTATGAGATCTCAGATTCTCTCTCTTCCCTTCACCACGCATCTCACTTGGCATGAAGCGACGGGTGACAGGCTCATGGCCACCCTTGTCTTCCTCTCACTCTCACCGCTGACAATAGCAATCCACAGTGACGCTTCACAACAATGCAGCCACGTACGGTAGCCAGTCATCGCACAGCTGCTCTGCTGTATTCTCGTTGAAGCTACCCCGTTGCGGAACAATGCATGCAGCCTCCGCTGCTCGCAATGGTGATTAAGAGTCCCATTCCCTTCCTCCATTTCAAGCAAATGCTAAGTGCTAAAACTCCAAGATGCTGTTCAATTCTTCACCTTGTCCTGCCGCCGACCGCGCGGCCTGCTCACCTGAGCTCATCCCTCGGCGTCCCCCCTTCGCTAGCACTGCCCATCTTCGCAAAAGCCTTCTGATACTGTGCCCGACGCGTTAGCATTCATCGCGAGTGCCTTCTCGAGGGTCGTTTCGCCTACCTGGAGGATAAAGTTGATGACCAGCGCTCCCATCAGCGCAATGCTGACGACGATGGGCCCAAACATGTTGTCAAAGTCCTTGCCGCTCCTCTCCAGGATCATGCTCCGCCGCACCCGCAGCATGCTGTAGCCCCAGATGCCTGCAAACGCCGCGATGAGGATGTAGATGACGCCCATGACCTCGGCCACAAAATTCTGCCCTGCAGCCGTGTACAGGCCGACCGCCAGGCCGCCCTGGAGGATGCAAATGTGCTGCCATTTGAGGAACGTCCGCTCGTTCGCCAGCCACACCTTGGGCTCGACCTTGAGCTCGCCCATGTTCTTGATCCACTGCGTAGGCTCCACCACGCCCTTGGGCAGCTGCGCCTTCTGCGCTCGCCTGGCCCTGGCGTACTTGGACAGTGACAGCCCGGGGAGGACGGAGGAGAGCGTGCCGTAGCCTCGGCGCTCTTCCGACTGCGGAGCGGTGCTGCTCGATTCGCCCTCCTCCTCGCCGGCGGCGAGCATGCTTCTGCGGCCAAGAGACTGCGACAGAGAGGCTTTGGGATCTCCCGCCATCCGGTCCGCCAGGAACGACTTGCCCACGGGCGAGCTCTGCGCCGCTTTGTACGAGCTAGGCATCGTCCCTATCAAGCTGCCCACGGCCATGACGTCGTCGGCCCGCTGGGCGCGTCGCTGCTCCTCGGCCTCGAATGCCGTCAGAGGGTCCTTGCGAATGTCCGTCTCGAGATCGCTGAGCCAGAAAGGTAGGTTGTTCACGTAGTCCTCAAACAGGGAGGCAACGCCGTGCACAAATTTGGAGAAGCGCGGCGTCGGGTGCACCAGGTGGGAAGCCATCAGGTCCTCCACCCATGACGGGCGCTTGCGGTTGCCGTCCTCCTTGAGCTTGATCTCCAGGACGGCATACGGGAACTTGGATACCTCGCTCTGGTTGATGTTCTTGAACGGATACGCCATGTTGCTGTCGTCGATGTCGGAACGATGCCAGTCGCGCGGATCGCGGCACGGGCGATCGGAATCGAGCGTATCTTCGCGGATGAAAGCCAAGTCCGTGTCGATGGAGATTCGGACACGGTCGTCTGCCGGCTTCTGGAACGCCGTGCGGACGTAGTTGGCCCGCAGCACTGGCGACAGTTTCTTCTGCTGCAAAAAGTCCTGGATCCTGGCCACGGTCACCTTGTAGTTGTCCACCTGCTCGGCCGGCACGCCCTGCCGCTCCATCTTCTGAACGCTCTTTTCCATGGCATACTCGCCGTCGAGGAAAGGCTTAACCCATTTGTCCTTGATGGTGAACTTGTACTCCTGACTGTTCCCCTTGGCGTCGGCCGTCTTCTGCTCAACAAAAATCTCGGGCCGGCGGCTCAGCTCGCCGTACCAGCGCAGCCTCAGAGACGACGCCTCGGACTGGCGATCGACCTTTTCCGAGTAGAGCTCGAACTTCTTGCTGTCAAAGTATAGCGACGTGATGGCGGGCGAGTCGTTGCCGTCGAGTTCCTTGGCCGTCTGCTCGCTGTAGACAAGGGCTGGAAGCCGGCGGAGGATGAGCGTCTTGACCTCGAGGAGGTTATCGGGGTGGACCCAAACTGCGACGACCAGGTCAGCAACGGTCAGGTCTTCTCTCACACAGCAAAGCAGTGGACTCACACTTGTGGGCGGTATATCTCTCCCCGTTGTGCGTCTCGGCGTGGCTTTCCAGGTCCAGCGGCGCCTGGTCCCCGCCCTCGAGCTGCTGGCGGATGGCAAAGTACATGATGGACAGCTTGTTGAGCAGCGGCGAGTAGCCTTGCTCCGAGTTGAAGGGCCGCTGGGCCAGGCTCAGCTGCATCATGGGCCGGACCTTGTAGCGGTCGCCGCGCTTGCGGTCGTGCTTCTTGACGATCTTGAGGAAGCCCGTGTAGTTGACGTTGCTGTACTTCTTGAGCTCCTTGACCTCGGTGGTGATGTCGTCGAGCTCCTTCTCGAGCTCGCGCAGGCGCGGGGCGACATCGGCGCGAGCCGCGGCCAGGGAGGCGGCGGCCTCCTTGTCGTCCTCATCGCCCGCGGCGGCCGGCAGGGGCGCAACGTCCTTGAGCTTGTCAAAGGCGGCATCTACCCGCTGCTTGAGCGAGTCGACGCGCTCCTGCTGGAAGCGGGCGACCTTGTCGAGCTGGACATTGAAGATCTCGTCGCAGAAACGGTTCTCGTCCTCCTCGGTCCACGCCTGGACGCCATCCTCGTCGACCTTGTCCTCGTGCAGCAGGCCCTTGAGCTTGGCGTAGTCGATGTACTGGCCCTTCCACGGCCCGTAGACGGCATCGCGGAGCGTCTTGCCGAAGCGCATGTCGACGACGCAGAGGCAGAGGCAGAGGCAGCAGGGCGGGCGGACGGCGCGAGGGAAATGCGGATGCGAAGGAGGCTCAACGGCGACCAATTCGTCGCCGGCACGTCGGAGGCTTCGTTGTTGTCTCAGCACGGCGCCCGTGGCATGACGGGACGAAGGCAAAATGCAACACCTTGCTTGCTCCACCTGCTGCTGCTGCAGTCCGTTTCTGCGTGCTCCGTACCACGCGAGGCTCGACGACGGGCGGCTTGCTTCGAAGCTGCAGCGGCCCAGTCAGTGGCTGGAGCGGCTGCAGGATCCTGGGACGGCACCCCCACACCTGCATCGCCGAGCGCCTGCCATTGCCCTATCAGCACTTAGAGTTTAGCACGTGCAGCCAATGATTTCAGCGCCTGCACCTCTGTTGCCGGGCCTGGCCAGCTGCAGCATCTGCGACTTCGTTAGCGGGAAAAATGACGCAGCCACCATTCATCGCCTGGCTGCCGTGCCGAGAACCTCCCCGACCTGCGACGACGACAACATCGCTGCTGCAAACGGCCGCGCTCATGGACGCGCTTCTATTCAACGCGAAAGTTTTCCCAGGCTTCCCTTTTCAGGCTTCTTCTCCAAAACAACACTGGCCGAGGTGGTGCAAATTACGCCAGACCAAGCTCATACGCTTCACACATATAGGTGCATCATAAATGTATTCCGACTTTTCAACAGTCTTGACACGTTCATGTACGCATACAGGCTCGTCTCTGAGCAGAAAGCCCCCCGAAATATCAATCGCGGCACATGCAGCAATGGTATGAAAACTGGCAAACCATACCCCGTCCGATCCGTCCCCAAGTCTTGCTGGTATCATAACCCGAAACCACTCGTGCCCTTCATATGCCGTCGTAGACCGAAGAAAAAGAAATAGTAAATAACTTGCAACCCTGATAACGCCCGACGTTCGTTTTACTAGGCCTCGACGACCCTGGTCAGGATCTCCTGCGCCGTGCGCTTCACAATGCCTCCCGTCACGGGGAGGTTGGTGCTCTTCTCCAGGTACAAGTCGACCTCTCGAGCAGCCATGCGGCCTTCGTTGATGCCCCTGGAAGCATGTGTTAGCAATGTGTGCATGTAGAGGTGCCAGTTTCATCGGCGTAACTTACCAGACAATGAGGGACTGGCCGCGGCGGGCGTCACCCGCAGCGAAGACGCCGTCCAGGTTGGTGCAGTACTTGCCCGCGGGCGTCTTGACGTTCTTGCGCGCATCCTTCTCGATCTCGTCGCCCAAGACGCGGGCCTCGGGTCCGAGGAAACCCATGGCCAAGAGGACGAGATCGGCCGGGAAGAACTGCTCCGAGCCCTCCACCTTCTTCATGTCCCAGCCGCCGCCGGGGGACTTGGTCCACTCCACGCGGATGGTGTTGATGCCCTTGACCTTGCCGCTGCCGTCGTCGACAAACTCCTCGGACATGATGCAGTACTCACGAGGGTCCTTGCCGGTGTGCTGGCGGACCTCGGTGTGGCCGTAGTCCACGCGGTAGATGCGCGGCCACTGAGGCCACGGGTTGTCGTTGCCGCGCTCGGGCGGGGGCTGCGGCAGAAGCTCGAAGTTGGTCACAGACTTGGCTCCGTGGCGGACCGAAGTACCGATGCAGTCGTTTCCGGTATCACCGCCGCCAATGACAACGACGTGCTTGTCCTTGGCAGAGATGTACGCGTTGTCGGCCAGCTCAGAGTCGAGCAGAGACTTGGTGTTCTTGTGGAGGAACTCCATGGCGTAGTGGATGCCAGACAGCTCGCGTCCTTTGATGGGCAGGTCACGGGCAACGGTAGCGCCAGTGGCGATGACCACAGCGTCGTTGCTGCTCCTCAGGTCACCAAGGGTAGGCTGACCCTCCTCGCCAATGGCCACGCCGGTCTTGAAGTTGATGCCCTCGGCCGCCATGAAGTCGGTACGGCGCTTGACGATTCGCTTGTCCAGCTTCATGTTCGGGATGCCGTACATCAGCAGACCGCCGAGGCGGTCGGCGCGCTCGTAGACGGTCACCAAGTGGCCGGCTCGGTTGAGTTGATCCGCAGCGGCCAGGCCGGCAGGTCCAGAGCCGATAACGGCAATCGTCTTGCCAGTGCGGACCTGGGGCGGCGTAGGCACCATCCAGCCCATTTCGAAACCACGGTCAATGATGGCGCACTCGATGGACTTGATGCCGACGGGGTCTTCGTTGATGCCCAGCACGCAAGCACCCTCGCAAGGGGCCGGGCAGACGCGGCCGGTGAACTCGGGGAAGTTGTTCGTCATCAGCAGACGGTTGAGGGCGTCCTTCCATTGGCCAGCGAACACCAATTCGTTCCATTTAGGAATAATGTTGGAGATGGGGCAGCCCGTCTCCGACTGGCAGAAAGGCACACCGCAGTCCATGCATCTGGCCGACTGGTACTTGAGCTCGTCCTCGTCAAGGCGCGAGCTCAGCTCAGCCCAGTCCTTGGTTCGGGTGCTGGCAGAGCGGTACTTCTCCGCACGCCGGGCATACTTCATGAAGCCCTTTGTCTTATCAAGCACAAGAGCTCGCTTCTTCTCGGCAACGTTGTCGCCGACGGCCTCTTCCATGTCTTGCAGCTTCGCAGCCTTCTCCTCCTTCTTGTGCTTAACACCCGAGACGGCAGGGAGGTTGTACTCGGCCCTCTTAGCAGCAGCGGCCTTGGCAGCCTCCTCTTCGAGGACACGCTTGTAGTCAACGGGAAGGACCTTGACAAAGCGAGGGAGGGCACGGTTAAAGTCGACCAAGATGCGGGCCGCCAACTCAGATCCGGTGTAGTGATGATGATCCTCGATGAGTCCGCGGAGGTAAGCGATCTCAGCCGGGTCTTCAACGGGCCCAGCCTCAACCATCTCAGTGTTGAGCTTGGAGTGGAAGTCTCGATGAACGTCGAGAACGTAGGCAATGCCACCGGACATGCCGGCCGCGAAGTTGCGGCCGGTGCTTCCGAGAATGACAATGCGGCCGCCAGTCATGTACTCGCAGCCATGGTCACCAACACCCTCGACGACTGCCGTCGCGCCAGAGTTGCGGACGGCGAAACGCTCGGCGGCGACACCGCGGAAGAAGCAGGTTCCGGCGGTAGCACCGTACAAGCACACGTTTCCGACAATAATGTTCTCCTCCGCCTTGAAGACGGCAGAGCGGGGAGGGTAGACGATCAAGCGACCACCGGACAAGCCCTTGCCAACATAGTCGTTGGAGTCTCCCTCCAATTCCATGGTCACACCCGGAGCAAGGAATGCACCAAAAGACTGACCGGCAGAGCCCTTGATGTTGACATGGACAGTGTCCAATGGGAGACCCGCTTCGCCGTACCGCTTCGAGATCTGGTACGAGAGCGAAGTACCCATGGCTCGGTCAGTGTTGATGATGTCGCACTCAATCCGGGACGGAAGGCCCTTGTCCAAGGTCAGTTCAGCCTCGGAGATCAGCTTGTTGTCCAAGCGGACGTAAAGCTTGTGGTCCTGCTTGCGGACGTTGAACGTGGCGACGCCGGGTCGCAGCTTGTGCGCAGGGGTGAGGAGCAAGGACAAGTCGATGTTGGCAGTCTTCTTGGTCCGCAGGTCGTCTCGCATACGCAGGACCTCTACGTGGCCAACCATTTCGTTGACAGTGCGGAAGCCAAGCTGCGCCATGATGGCACGGAGCTCATTGGCAACGTAGTAGAAGAAGTTGATGACATGCTCAGGGGTGCCCTGGAACTTCTCTCGAAGCTGGGGATCCTGCGTCGCAATACCCACGGGGCAGGTGTTCACTAGATCTCGATTAGCATCAATCAATTGATGACAAGAACGGAGAGCCTCTTAAAGGCGTGGGCAAACTTACAGTGACACTTCCTCATCATGATGCAGCCCATGGCAATGAGAGGAGCCGTAGCAAAGCCCCATTCTTCGGCACCAAGCAGACAGGCGATGGCAACGTCTCGGCCAGTCCTCAGCTGACCGTCAGTCTGCACCACGACACGACCACGGAGGTCGTTCAAGACCAGAGTCTGGTGGGTCTCAGCCAGACCAAGCTCCCAAGGAAGACCGGCGTACTTGATACCAGTCCATCGTGAGGCGCCAGTGCCACCGTCATGGCCAGAGATGAGGATGTGGTCGGCCTTGGCCTTGGCAACACCAGAAGCGACGATACCGACGCCGACCTCGGAGACGAGCTTCACCGAGACGCGAGATCGAGGGCTGGAGCACTTGAGATCGTAGATAAGCTGCTTCAGATCCTCAATGGAGTAGATGTCGTGGTGGGGAGGGGGCGAGATGAGACCGACGCCGGGCGTGGAGTGGCGGGTGCGGGCAATGGACTTGGACACCTTGTGGCCCGGCAGCTCGCCACCCTCGCCGGGCTTGGCGCCCTGAGCCATCTTGATCTGCAGCTCGTCCGAGTCGGCAAGGTAGGCAGAGGTGACGCCGAAACGGCCCGAGGCAACCTGCTTGATGGCAGAGCGCATCGTGTCGCCGTTGGGCATGCGCTGCGAGCGCTCGGGATCCTCACCACCCTCGCCAGTGTTGGACTTGCCGCCCAGCCTGTTCATGGCCACAGCCAGGGTCGAGTGGGACTCCATGGAGATAGAGCCGTACGACATGGCGCCGGTGCAGAATCGTCGGACAATCTCAGTCCAAGGCTCGACCTGGTCGATGGGGACGGGAGTGCAGTCTTCGAACTTGAAGTCCAGCAGGCCGCGGAGCGTGCAGTTCTTAATCTGCTCGTACTCGGAACGCGAATAAGCCTCGTATGACTTGTCGTTCTTGGTGCGAACCGCATCCTGGATGTTGGCGATCGACGTAGGGTCGTTGACGTGGGGCTCGCCGCCGTCACGCCAGTGATACTCGCCCGACTCGGGGAGGCCCTTGACGCCGACAGTGTAGCGCGAAGGGAAGCCCCGCTCGTGGAAGCGGTAGGCATCCTCAGCAATCAGGTCGAAGGTGAGACCCTGAATGCGCGAGGCTGTGCCCCTGAAGCATCGCTCCACGACGGCCTCGTCCAGACCAAGCGCCTCAAAAATCTGGGCACCCTTGTACGAAGCAAGGGTAGAAATACCCATCTTGCTCATGACCTTGAGGATACCACCGTCGCATGAGTGCTTGTAGTTGCGGATGAGCGCGTCATCGGTCATCTTCTTCTTGATCAAGCCCTCCTTGTTAAGCTTGAGAATGCACTCCATGGAGAGATACGGGTTGATAGCATCGGCACCGTAGCCGAGAAGCACGCACATGTGGTGAACCTCACGTGCCTCGGCAGTCTCGACAATGATGGCAACCATGGATCGCCACTTGTTGCTGACGAGATGGTGGTGCACCATACCAGAGGCCAAGGCGGCAGACACGGGGACCCGGTCGGCCGAAGTCTTCCGGTCCGACAGGACAATGATGCGATCCCGGGCCTCGATGGCAGCGGTAACCTCGTTGCAAATTACATCGAGGTGGTTCAAGTAACCCTGGGTCCCTTGTGACTTGGGGAAGGTCAAGTCAATGGTCTTGACGGACCACTCAGGGTAGAGCGAGGACATGTTGTTGATGGCATTGAACTCAGGGATGGACAGGATCGGGCTGGGGAGCATGAGACGGCCGCACTGGGAAGCGTCCATTTCCAGCAAGTTGCCCTGGGGCCCAACGTAGCACTCAAGGGACATGACGATGGATTCTCGGATGGGGTCGATGGGCGGGTTCGTGACCTGGGCAAAGAGTTGACGGAAGTAGTCGTACAGGAGACGTGGAGCAGGGGTCAGGCATGCCAAAGGACCATCGTTACCCATGGATCCCAAAGCCTCCTTCTCGTCAGCAGCCATGGGAGCCAGCAATAAGCTGACCTGCTCATGAGTATAGCCGAAAGAAAGGAGCAGAGGATCTTCTTGGAGAAGCGTAGCATCAGGCTTCGCCTCGAGGTCCATCGAGGAGCCAACGGTCTCGAGAACGTTGGGCAGGGTGATGAGTTCGTTGTCCAGCCAGGAGCGGAAGTCATGGCGGCTCGAAACGGCCTGCTTGAGCTCCTTGTCGTCGATGATGCGGCCGGCCTTGGTGTCAACCAGGAGCATTCGACCAGGCTGCAGGCGGCCCTTCTGGACAACGGTCTCGGGCTCCACGGGGATGGTACCGACCTCAGACGCGCAGATGATGCGGTCGTCGTCCATGACGTAGAATCGGCAGGGTCGCAGTCCGTTTCGGTCCAGGTTGGCACCGCAGTATCGGCCATCGGCAAAGGTGAACAGGGCCGGGCCGTCCCAGGGCTCCATCTGGCAAGCGGCCCATTCGTAAAAGGCCGCCTTCTTGGGGTCCATGTCCTCGTTGCCTTGCCAGGCCTCGGGCACCATGAGCATGACAGCCTCCGGGAGAGACAGCACGCCGTTGATGGTGAGCAACTCCAAGACGTTGTCGAAGGCAGCCGAGTCGGAGCCGCCGTCCTCGACGATGGGGTACATCATTTCCAGCTCGTCCTTGAAGATGTCGGAGTTCATGACACCCTCGCGGGCTCGCATCCAGTTCTTGTTGCCTCGCAGCGTGTTGATCTCTCCGTTGTGCGCGGCCCACCGCAGCGGCTGAGCTCGATCCCAAGAGGGGAACGTGTTTGTGGAGAATCGGGAGTGGACGAGAGCAAAGTGAGCCTCGTAGTCGGCGTTGACCAGGTCATGGTAGTACGAGTAAACCTGAATGGGAGCGAGCTGTCCCTTGTAGACAATGTTCTTGTTGGAGAGGGAGCAGAGATAGAACCAGTTCTTGAGGCCAATAGTGTGAGTGGCGCGCTTTCTCAGGATGTAGAGCTGACGCTCGAAAAGGCGCTCCTCAAACTTCTCCGGGTCGGTCATCTCAGGGGCATTGCCGGGGCCGTAGGCAGAAGCCAGCACGACGAATGGCTGAGCGATGATGGGCTCGCGGGACTTGGCCGCAGGACCCAGGAGGGTCGAGTCAACGGGAGGCCGTCGCCATCCCAGAACTCGCAAGCCCAGCGACTCGGCAACATCTTCCAGCTGCCTCTTGGACTCCTCGAGAGTCTCCTCGTCGGGCTTGAAAAACAGGTTCCCCACGGCGTACTGGCCCAGGGGGGGCAGTTTGATGTCCTCCTCCTTCTCGAAGTTCTTGACGAAGAACCGATGAGGAATGGACGTCATAACACCGGCACCATCACCGTCGCGTGCATCAGAACCCACGGCTCCCCGATGGGTCATGTTGCAGAGCAGGTTGCGCGCATCGCTGACGATTTTGTGGCTCGGCTTGCCCTTGATATGGCTGCGAAACGTTAGCGGGCTTGCCGGCGCGAGTCTGGAACCGAGAGACTGGGGATTCACTCACCAAGCAAAGCCGACACCGCAGGCATCCTTCTCGTAGGACGGGTCGTAGAGACCCTGCTTCACCGGCAGGGCACCAGCCCAAGAGTCATTGTTCTCGGTCTGGTACTCGTACGGCTTGTATTCTTGCTTTTCAGCATCGAAAGAGATTTGTCGGTCGTCGAAATCATCAAGCAGGCCCATGCTAGGCGACGATTTCGCGGCGAAGGCCTGGAAAGGCGATATAGGGACGAGACTGGCCGTTGCGCCGTCAGGCCAGCGCAAAGACACGGGTAGGTAGACGGGGGTGAGAGCAGCGCCGAGGGCTGCTCTGGAATCAGTTCTGTCTGAGAGGGGGACAAAGGTCAGCGACGGGGAATTGCTCAAAATGATGCCTGCAGCGAGGAAAGTTGACAAGCGGAAGCAGAAAGAAACAGAGTTTGTGGCAGAGAAGTCATGGTTGCACTGAATCATTAGCCCAAGGCTGCTGCAATCGCTGCTATCGCTGCTTCTGCTGCTGCTACTGCTGGCAGCCGCCGGATGTTCGCCGCAGCCGGCGGCGTCTGGTTGGTAGTGGGGTCCATGGCAGGCGTCCCGTTTGGTGCTGGTAAGATCGGCGCCCGCTCCCACTAAAACGACTGCGCTGACCTCTGATGACGCTGTCAGAGGCCCGGTGGCCCGGCGCCAGGCCAGCGGGCCCCACGATGCCCCTCACTGCCGCAGAGAAAGGCTGCTTCCGGGCTGTGCGGATTCGCGTGCCGTCCCTGTCATCATCGTGGTCCGTTTTGCGCAGCCTGGGAGAGCCCTGCATTGCGCCACCAAACAAGGGCCGCGCTCAGTTCACATCGGGCAATTCGACGAGCGACGGCGAGCGCGCGATGCAGCAACGTGCAGCGTCAGATGGGTGCGTCGGCGCCGCGGCCAATGGCGAGCCAGCTCGGTGACTCCCACCACCCCATCTCGTCCATCTGCCCATGCGGCTAGATGGATGCTGCGCAGTATCCGATTCTGAGGAGCGACCGGGCGAGCACATGCTTCGTACCCAGGCCTTTGCTCCGCCGTGCCCGCCTCACCGTCGCTGCCGCTGCCGCTGTCTGTATCGTAAACAATGGTGTTTTGATTTTGGCTTGTTTTTCTTTTTTCGTGTTTTTTCTTTGAGCCCGCCACTTTTTCTTCCCTCAATTGGAGCCGGACCTGGAATTGGATGTAGCCGCTTTGTTCCCAGATCTTCATCCACCGGTTGGAGCCTCGTTGCCTGGGAATGTCGTCTCGCAGCGTTGAGAAAGCAGCCGCCTCGTAAACCAGCCAAAGGGACGCGCCATTCTCATCGAGCCAGCAGCAATAGCAGCAGAGCCTCGGGCCTCAGATATCAAAGCTCGACAGAGCAAATACAGCAGTGGGAGCAGAAACACGGACAATGGAGGGGGGTCTCGAAAAGGTGACACTTGCGGCAGCTTTCATCAGCCTTCAGCAACTTACCAGGTGGGAGTTTTGTAGTTGGCTCGGTTCGACAGAACAATGGGGGTCAGGACAGCTCGCTGCAGGTCAGGAGAGCAAGAGAGCAAGAGTTCCAAAGGAGAGAAAGGCAGACAAGAAAGAGGAGGGTGGGCGGCGAGCAGCCTCGCTTTTATTATGGAATGGGAGGACAGGATCCTCTCCGACCTTGCCCTCGACCCTCTCTCGCACCACTGCCCTCCGGAGGAGTCCACACTGCTGCCCGACAATCCCTCGCGAGGCTCTCGGCCAAGCCCAGCACGCACGGCAAAGCACCGCACGGCGACAGTCGTGCTGCACCAGAACGGCCAGCCCCCACCAGCGGCTATTTGGGTTGCCGGGGTCCTGCTAGCCTGCGACCGACAGGTGGGGTAGCTGGGATAATCACCACGCCAGAGGCGGCCCTACGGCGTGATGGCGGCGTCCTGCTCGGTCGCTTCGTTGAGTGGCCGCCGGATGCCTGGCTGGAGGGATGGCATCCACTCGCCCTCATCATGGCCCCCCGAGGCACATGTCAGTAAAACACCGCAGGCCATCGACAGCTGGCCGGCACTGGATTGGACGGCGCCGTCGGCCTGCCTGGTCGCTCGTCCGTCTCAGCCCGCCGATGCCGCACCCCGTGAAGATCTGTCGGGCCCTTGCTGATGCCAATCCGCCGACCACGCAGCCAACAATGAGTGTCGCCGTATTCTGGCTGGCACGCTAACAGGTTCGAGCCCGGAGCCCACCGCCTCTTCGCTGCCCGGTCGCTTCCAATGAGGTTCAAAACTTTTTTAATATTTTTTTGGAGTCTCGCCAGGGGTGCACGACCACGTTGGACGTCAAGGCCAGCCTCCCCCGATCTGTCCCGTCCCAGGATCTCGCCAACGACGCAGGTCCGTACGTAATGGGCTGGAGCATCGCGGCCATGTGGTCCATGGCTTACCCATTGCGGCGGGCCTAAGAGATCTGATTACCCCCAAATTACCCCCTCGAAACTGCTTGATTACCCCTTCAAAACCCATTTATTACCCCCTCAAAACCCCAAAATTACCCTCACATTACCTCACGAATCCCTTACCCCAGACGCGACGACATGGCTGACACGGACGTCGACGAGCATGGCGCCGGTATTTGCTGCAGGGCTCCTCATGCGTGCCAATTGGGGCTGCGAGGACGCCAAGAGTGGCCCAATGCTCCTCCTGTGCTGGGCCCACGGCGCGGAACGACACGGACAGGTGGCCGCCGCTCTGACCGCCGTCGCAAAGACGACCCAGGTACTCCGTAGTCGACTCCGTCCGTCCTCGTTTGCCTGCTGCCTCTCCGTGCCACCGCGTCGTCGGACCTACCTCAGGAGGCGCTGATAACTGAGCTTTGCTACAAAGGTTGTGTAAGAGAAATCTGGCGCCTGGAAGGCCGAATCCGGGACAAGCTCCCCCCACCACTCTGCAAGGGTGCAGCCGTTTAACGTTTCCTTGTGTTCTGTGGCGTGTCCCACTGAGCAGCACGGACAGGCCTGCCGGTGCGCTGGCGGGAGCTTGGAGCTGTGCTGTGCCAATCACGGCGCCGCATTTCAAAGCCTGGCCGGCCGATGTCGCGCTCGACCCTGAGAGTTTCGACTTGTGAAAGCCAGGGACCCCTCTGATCCTTGCCACGGTGTCGTCACAGACCGCGGGGAGCAGGCTGAGAGCAACAGGTTGTCCAGCTTCCCCAATCCCGCGTCATGGTCCTTGATGGGCCATGGGCTCTCACCGTCGACGGAGGCTGGGGCGCAAGACGAGGCAGGACGTGGCCGGTGTGCGTGATGTGATGACCTCGAGCCGCCACCCCCGACCGGTGTGCATCCGGTGCGTGTGCCAGCATGATGCACACCAGTTCAGCGGAACGGCTCGTTTCAGCAGCGAGGTCTGCGAGATGCGCACAGCACGACCGGGGAACGCCGCGGAGCCGGGGTTGGGTTCACATTCTCGTGCAACAGCTCGTCAGCCTCAACCACCGGCTCTCCGGCCACGGACTCGTCCTGCTCGGGGTTGGGCCGAGCCAATGGCACATGCGGGCGGTGCGACTTTGCCTCCTGCGCAGGCGCGCTACGCGGCACGACTGGCAGGCGCAACATTGCATCCAATGCCGCCGGGCTGACGGAGCGTCTGATGTGCCATCAGCTCCGCGTCGGCGGCGCGCGACCTCGGCCTGGCTCTTGTCAAACCGTCGACATCAGAAAACTGGCGGCGTCGTCCAATCAAGGGCCCCGCCGCAGCGCCAGATGCTTATCTGCAATCTCGGGGCGAGCAGCGAGCAGCGCGAGATGGCGACCGGCCCGTTTGCTGGATCTGGGCGCTAGCGGCCATGACCAGCAGATGGCGCCGGCAAGCAGGCTGCGAACCAACATGCTTGAGCGCATCAACGGGGAAATTTCCATGCGAGACAGGCCTCCTCCGGGCTCGGCGGAGCTCGCTTGCAGGGCCCGAGTGGTCTGGAATCTCTGGCATCTCTGGATCAGGACGTCATTGCACCGCGGGTGCGGCAGTCTGCATACAAGCACGCTGCGTCCACGTCGCATCGGTTCAGCAGACGTCAGCATCGCCTCTGCGCCGGGACCCAAACACGAGGCTGCCAGGCTCGTTGGACGACGACGAGGCACGTTACCCCTCCGCCGCGCGGCGCGCCCCTCTCGCCGTCACGTTCCTGGTGCCCGTGGAGACGCCACAACGACAATGCCCCCTGGGGCATGGGTCGATGTATTAATTATGCGGCGCGAATGAAATAACTGGATTATAAATTCAGGGCAGAGGATTGTCTCGCGGGAGACGTGTCCGAGTCAGATGTTGGGCTGACAGCAGCTCGAGCAGCAGCCGATGGGCCGACCGAGATCGGCCTTGCTCTTGACGCGGCCTGGTGGAAACATGGCCACCCTCAGTGCATGCAACAATTTCCGAGTTCACCGAGGTAGCACCACCTCACTTGGCCTTGTCAGAGTACGACACCAGACTTGTCGTGACGAATACAGAGGTGCGCGGGACGCTTTTGCTTGACAGCGACAAGAGACGGGCATTCTCCATCCCGCGTAGCAACGGCAGCGTCTACAGGTGCCAACCTCGAAATCTTCCCGTCACCAAAAAAAAAAATACTATGCAAGCCTAGACCAGCACGGAGTATAAAATGCTCTGTTATGTACCCGTATTTTCGTCGTGCAGTCTCCAGTTGCCAGACGGGTCCACGAAAGGATCCCGAGTTTTCCCGATACCTGTAGCAGCATTTCTTGGCGCTCTGAGTCGATATTGACTTCTGTGTCGTGGAGACCTCGCTACTGACCACGCATACTCGTACTCGTACCGCGCATTCGCCAGATCGGCAGAAGAGGTCCATATCCAATCGCATCATGGATTTTGAGGACATTTCGCGTAAGAAGTATTGTCGAGGTTGCGGCCGTTACCCTCCCCCAGGCTCGTACCAAACACCGAGACGAAGTCGAAGACAACCCAACATCTCAGCCGCTACAGGGTAGGCGAAAGCACGGCCGGGGGCCAGAGTCAGCGGGGTTGAAGTCAGGCCGCCCAAGCCCGCCGTAGCGGGACGGACTCGGTGCCCTCCAAATACATCACATCCTCGCATCATACACGACGCTGCTGTCGCAGGACGTTCCGTAGGCTCAGGGAAAGCATGTGACTTTCCCATGTAGGTCCCTGGCGTTGTCGCTCACCTTGAACCGAACTGGAAGGCTATTTCTTGGCTCGCGGCTGCTAAGCGCGCCACGCGGCAAAGTGCGGGCCAATGGACCCGGCGTCTTGTTTACCGCGATGCCCATCCTTGCTGCATCGTCATGCGACCCTCCGCCAAACCAACCACCAGGTCGTGCCCGTCGTGGTCTACTCGTACAAAGGCTGAGCAGCAGCGCGCTGACTCGTGACGCGATCCAATGTTCGCGACATTGCCAGACTTCACGCCGCGAGATGTGCGTGGAACCCCCTCTGCAACGCGACTCGACGAGGTCATACGCTGACGAGACTCGCAGTCGCATTCTCTGTGGTACACGTCCTCTAGGACACCCTTGCCGACCGCTAGTCCTCGCGATGCACACCACGCCGATGCCGCGACTCACAATCACGGACCTAGCCACCACGCACGCTCGCGCGGCCATGGCATCGAGCGGACGGCGCTGGCGCGTCTCGCCGCCGACGAGCAATACCTGCATAGGCGGAGGCTAAACGTCCAGAACTTTGGCAGCGGCTGGCTGAGGCCGCCCGGCGTGCCCAAGTCCTTGCATCAGATGCGCGAGGAGAAGCGCGAGCAGGAAGAGCATCAAGAGGCCCTCCGCCGCGAGCAGCTGGCGCAGGAATTGGCCGAGGCCGAGGCCGACGCAGGCGGGATGCCCGAGGACGGCATGATGGATGACGTCCAATTGGACGGGGCGCAGGACCTGGACGACGAAATTCCAGATGCCGACGAGGATCCGTTTGGCATGGACGATGACGAAGACGAAGATGACGACGATGACGATGACGATAACGACGAGGAGGCGGATGAAGAAGAGGAAGATGAAGCGGCCGAAGAGGACGCGGCGCATGACGAAGCTCTACGAGAGGAGCGGCAAAACGACCTCATGGCGATGCGGATGCGCATGACCCACGATGCCTTCCGCGAGGCCCTCGTCCGCGGAGACCCCGACGGCGACGACATGTACGGCGGCGAGGAGGAGCTCGAGGAGGAAAGCCGGGGCCACATGCTCGACGAAGACGACTTCGCCCACGACGACCTCGAGAACCTCCATGGCCACGACATGGACGGCGACATGGACGCCAACCTCGACGACGACATCCCCGAGGCCGAGAGCGGTGGCTATGAGCACACCGACTCTGAGGCCGAGCTCACCAGTAGCAGCGGCGACGATGGCGACCGCGGAGGCTACGATGACGATGACGACGACGACGACGACCTAGACGGCGAGCAAGATATCGGCTTCGCGCCCAGGACGGCGACCCTCGGCCCGCCGCAGTCGCCAACGCTGCGCGGCAGGACGAGCTTGCCCCCACCGCGTGCGAGCTTGGACCTGAGCACCATCCTCTCCCAGGACGAGAGCAGCTTTATGGAGAGCAGCCCGGCCCAGTACCGACGCGCTCGGTACGGCTGAACGAACAATCACGAGATACCCCGGCGGTCCCCTCCCTCCCTGGTCCGCAGCACATGCACAGCACAGCATTGCACAGCACGCCAAACCGTTGGCCACACCACGGCACCAGCTGTGAAGAGAATCGAGCTTATTGCTGTATTAATAAATATGTTATGACATCGTCACTCGTCCGTGTCCCGGGGCGTTTCGTAAAACAACAACGACCTCCTATCCGTGCCTTTTAATGTCATGTAAATGATCAAAATGGAACCGACACAACGCTTGCCAAGATGCAAAATAAGAATATGCCATCCCCTCGTCGCCATCCCCTGAGCCTGTGGATATTGCTCTCCCGCCGCATCCCTGCTTCTCTGGTGCGCATGAACCGTAGACGGTCGTTGAGAGTCCTCACGTAGGACCGGCCAGAGGCCTCCACAGCGCAGTGCAAGTAAAGCGCAGGTCTAGAAGAGCCATACGTAGACAAAGAGCATGATGACGGCGGCGAAGAAGCCCAGCCAGACCCTCCAGCCGACGCCGGTACGTTCCGCCATGAGCAGCATGCGGTTCATGGTGCCGCGCAGGCGCACGCGGGTCGAGTCGAAGGTGTCGTTCATCTTTTCGGCAAGCGCCGAGGACTCGCGGATCTCGTCACCGATGGCGAGAGTCATCTGCAGCGCACCCGAGTCAGCCGCCCGTTTCCGTTGGAGAGATGAACCGCCTCCCCCGTGTCGGAGGGAGTGCATTCGCGCAACACGCCACAGAGGACAAGGGGAAGGATGGACTGGTCAAACTCACGTCCTTTAGCGTCTTGACCTTGCCCAGTATGCCGGCCACCTGCGCATCGTTCTGGCTCTCCAGCTCGTTGAGCACGGCGTCACTGTACTGGCCTTTTCGATTGGGCGTCGCAGGCCGGAAGCTCTGCCTCTCCACGCCAAGCCCCCCGGATGAGTACCCGTTGCCGTTGATGCCGCCAGGGTAGCCGTACCCGCCGCCGGGGCTGGCCGTCGTCGTGCGCCGTGTCGTCGTCGGGTCGCCCGTGTAGCCCTCGAACAGGGCGCTCCGCGAGTCGCGCTGGTGCAGCGACGAGGCACCGAATCTGCATACGCACGCGTGGCCGGTCAGCACTATTTCGCGAGTTTCCCGCCGAACCAAAGGAACTTGGCTCGGCCGCAGGGCAACGGCGGCGAGGCCGATACGGTAAGCAGAGTGCTGGTCTCACCTTTGCGCCATGGCGATAGAGCCCTCTTCTCCTCTCCGGCTCGAACAGGTACCGTTATGGATTCGCCAGGGTCAGAAGCGGTGAACGATATCGTCGAAGAAGCACCCCCTGAGATAAATCCTGGATGTTGGATAGTTCTGGGATAGGTGGTCTTTCCGGGGGCACCATGCAAAAATGGATTGATGATGGATGTATGGATGGACTGCCACAGTGGCGTCGCGGGCTCGCGGTCGATTGGCAGGAGTCGCCGTGAGGTCGGTACGTACCGGGGGGTGGTGCATCCAATGACGGGCCTCGGAGACGTTGAGTGCTGGGCGCTCTGCGGTGCCCCTCCATCACGGATCGAATGGCAAATGCATTTGCCCGTCGGCACACAGGCAGGAATATGAAACCCTTTTTCTTGTGTCTTGGTCAAAATATGAGCTGCTATGTTGACGCCGCCGTCAACGACGAGCTGCGGTAAATGCCTTGGGGCCGTACAAACGTGGAGCAATGAGCTCGCGTGATGACAACATTTCACAAGGGGTCCTGTCTTCTATCTTCAGAGCTGTTCATGCCTCATCTGTTCCCATTGCTCTCGCTGCAATACTATATACGTAGCACGAAACGAGCAATATGTAAAAGCTAGCGGACAGAGGGCTCATCACATCCTGCGCGCCTTCTATCCACACGTCGCCTCGCCCACGTCGTAGATCCAACGCGTCCAGGAGTACACTTCCATCAAGTCGTAGCCAATTTTCGGGCACCACCGTGGCTCATTAGGCCGTGCCAACGTCTCTCGACTTTCGAGAGCCAACCCCTTAGCCAGACATCTCGGTGTCCTCGTTGGTTGGCTGGAAGTCATCGTCGTCTTCCTCGTCCTCGTCATCGACGGGGTTCTCCTCAGCCGCCTTGGCGTAGTCGATCTGGGCGCCACGCGTGCGGCGTCCGACGATGTTATTGAGGTCAATCTCCTCCATGCCGTCCTCGTCATCGCCTACAAAATTAGCAGCTGCTCTGGGTCACAATAGGCGGTGGGGGAGTGTAGGGGGCCCTTACCGCCCTCGGCGTTCTGTAGTTCCACGTTAGCTCGAGCTCTGCAAATCCTGGGGACGAAACGATCAACGTACATCCTCATCCTCATCCTCATCATCGTCGTCATCATCGTCGTCCTCGTCCTCGTCCTCCGCCATGGCCTTGTCGCGGGGCTGCTCGGCAACAGCCTTGCCCTTACCCTTGCTCTCAGCAAAGGTTTCCTCAGTGGAAGAAGAGTTGGTGGGGAGGGTGGTGCCGTTTTCCGCCATGGTTGCTAGGGTTGGTGGCCTTGAGTGCAAAAGCGTGCGGGAACTGAATCCGGATGATGGGGGATGTGAATGGATGAGAGGTGGCAAAGGTCGAGGCTGCGGGTATGAAATGGGGGTGTGAGCTTCAGTCGTTAACTTTTAGCAGGGCGCTTGCCATGGGCTTTTAAGCTGGCAGGCGCTGGTGTATTGAGACGCCAAAAGCACTTCCGCCGGTGGTACGTAGCAACGGCTCTAGTCTATATGTGTACTAGCGCTCTTGGATATAATCACGTGACCATATGCCAGCTCCGTGCAAGTCCTCCTTGCCCGGAAAAGAAGCAACAAGATTGACTCTGGAGAAGGGGTGAGGGCTGAGTGGGGAGTATCTGAATGTCTGTACGGAGTATAAACAGCCAAAATTAGGCACTTTCTGCCAGGTAGTGTCAAAGGAGAGCGGCGGCCTGGGGCATCACTGAGCCGTCGGCCCCCCTAGATCACAGGAGACGAACGAGAAGAATACTGCAATTGCCGTAGGCGGAATTCGCCCGGGAAAGGATCGAAGATATTGAGGCTTTGTATTTCTAACGTCTATTTCTCGCCGCCGCCGCCGCTCATGGCTACGAACGCGGCAATGGCAATCATCCACCAGTACCTGTCTCATGTTAGCTCCGGCAACCACCGCAACGCAGACAAGTGAAGAATAATCATACTTTTGCAAAAATGTCTTCTCCTGCTCCGGCTCGACCTTCTTGCCCTCGGGCGATAGCACAACCGGCTTGTTCAGCTGCGGCTGCTTGCCCTTCGTCTCCGGTAGGACCACAACTTTGGGCCCAAAGTCGCGCGTCTGTCCCGCATCAATCGCGACGCCCCTGCACGATGCGCTCACGACGGTGCCGCTGGCATCGGTCGAGAGAACGATGTTGGGCGAGTAGCCCTTGCTGAAGTTGTCCGCCGCGGCGACCGTGGTGCTGGACGTCCACGCCCGAGCCTTGGCGTCGTAGAGCCCGATGCGCACGAGCCGCGCGTCTTCGGGGATCTCGGGCGCCTCATAAGAGACGATGGAGGCGAGAGAGAGGGCGGCCGGGTCGTAGGATACCTCGGCGAGCGGGCTGGGCGCTTGCGAGGAGACCGAGGAGGAGATGGGCTGGATGTAGACCTGCGCGGTCCGCGGGTCGGCGTATGCCCCGGCAGCGGCGCAAAGAGCCGCGAGGAAGGCCGCGATGCGCATCCTGTACGGTGTGGCGCTGCGAGTGCGCCGTTTGGGGGGATGAGCGTGGGGATGAGCTGTCGTCGGAGCCGTTGATGCAAGCTGGAGCTGACGATGGACGTTGCGACAGGTGGTCCTTGCCAGGCACAGCAAGCTGCACGTGCAGGGGCCGCATTTGCTCGGCCCCACGCCAACCGGGCCCCCAATAACCCCATCTCGCAATCGTCCCGTTGGGCCTCGCTCCTGCACAGTAGCTCGCATCCTTCAAAGAAGGGACAGGACTGATCGTTTTCTTCAAGATTGCGTAGCTGCAGCGAGGAACGCTGCGGCAACTCGGAGATTCTGAACCCTGCAGCGGACAACGTCCGTGTCAGCTCCTCGGGACCCTCGACAACGTCTCAACGAACATGGCGTCTCTGCATGTGCATACGTGCTGCGGCTTGTTGCCGAGCGACGTTGCTCTCATTTGTACTCTGGCTACCTGCGAAAATGCTACTTCCATGACTTTAACAACAAGATTGAAACCCAAAAAAAAAGTCCATAACGCCACTGTGTGCTGAGACGCGCGACAGACCCCCAGGCCACTCGCGCTCTCTTGGATATTCACTGCCCAAAACGTGTCTCATGTCTTCGGCATCGTCATAAAATCGCTTCTGGGCTCTGAATAGGCTTGGCCTCTGGCCTCGCTGCAGCTATTGTTAGCCCTATCGATGCCTCCGAGGGTATCACTATAGATAGCGCGCAGATCTAAGCTCCCGAAGGCCCTGCTTGCGGCTCGTCGTCATCGTCCGAGTCGTCATCGGAAGATCCGTCCGATTCGAGCGCATATCCAGGCGTGCGCTCGACCAGTCCTTGGTAATACGCCACCAGGACCTCGGGGTTGGGCACAATCTTCCAGTCGACCCTATATAGAAACTCGAGCTCCAGCAGCTTCAGCTCTGCCACTCGCACGCCGCCTACCCTGGCGTAGGTGGTATTATTCCAAAACGAGTCGGACAGCCCCTTGGCCGCCACTGTGGCCGCGGTAATCAGGAAGCGGTGCACCGTGAGGGTGTTGATGGTGAATTCCGGGTAAAGCGCGCATAGCCGGTCGATGTAGTAGACCATGGCCAGGAGAAGAGGCGGTATGAGCGTGGCGTGCCTCGCCAGTCGATGGAGGTAGTCGCGCACGGAGATGCCGGGGGCAGTCCTGGGTCCATGGTCAGCATCCTGCGTCAGTCTTGCGAGAAGAATACTGCTCGCGCAGCCTGCCTACCTTGAGTGAAAGCGCGTGAGCCCGCCGCTGGATATGCGAATTGCGTCGTTCGTTGCAATCAGCTCCGCCAGCATGTGCGCGATCAACTCCACCATGTCTTCCACAGGACAATGCTCGTATAACCGCGGCAAGACTTTCGGCGGTTGCTCATCCGGCTTGGCTCGCTTGGTTGAGTGGGCTGGACTGGCTGGCCGTGAAGGCGATGCTGAAGGCTGCGCGAAACGCTGGCTGGGAGACCCTCGCCGCTTGTTTGGCGACAGCGCATGCTGCGCCGGGTCGTGCGCAGGCTGCTCTGCTGAGGATGCAGACGCCGTGGCCGTTGTCCCGACTTGGGAGTTTGGAGGAGGAGGAGGAGGTGGCGGCGGCGGCACAGCCTCTGGCGGGTCGTCTGCGCGATGTTGACTCGACATGGCGACAACATTGGCTGCGGCAGCAGGCCTGGAACGTAGCTGGGACGGCGATCTCGTCACGGCGCTGGGAGACGACGCAGCCAGCGATGACGGCCGTCGAGCCCTCGAGGGAGATAGCCGCGGCGATTCTTGCGGGGACCGTGTCGGCGCGTGTCCTCGTCGGAAGCCCGTGGGCGAGGCATTGGCGGAACTGGCCGGGATGGGAGATGTCGTCAACATGGTCGGCGGCGCATCGTTGGAGTCGCTGGAGCGCGGGATATCAGCGGTGCGATGGCCACGTCTGAGGCGACAAGGCGCGCTCCAGCCTATATCATGGGTGTTGCGCTCTGTCCGCCTCGACTCGACACGGCTCGACTTGGCTCGGCAGAGGGCGACGACGATGTTGCGGTGCGATCGACGAGAAGTCTCACCGAGGGGTTCGAGGCGCTAGGTAAGACGAACCCCCCCGAAGCGCTGGGCGTGGCGGCCTGCGAGGCGCGCCAGTGGTTGGACGGAGCCGTCGAGCGGATCCAGCACACACCCCTTTCCTCTCGGCTGCTTTGGATTCTTGGCCGCTTCCGTGCACGGCCGGGGCCCGGCGTTCGAGTGAGTCGCGGCGCAAGGCGGCTCCAAAGAAGTAATGGCTCGCAGAAGCACGTCCGTCACAAAAGGCGGCGTGGTCGTTCGGCAGCAATGAGCTGACGGCTTTGCGCGGCTGGGCAGATGCGCATGGAGAGGGCAAGAAAAATTGAAAATCTAGGGCCAAGAGACGGGAGGGGCTTGCGAGATTCGTCGGGGAGAGTTGGCAGCGCTTTGGCAGCGTCAGGTCGGGTTCGCCGGGCGGTGGCCTCGTCGATTAATCTCTCCAGACTGACGGGTCGGCCGGTCGGATGTGGACAAGGGCGTTTCGGCAGCGCAGACCGCGCGCTTCGACTGCCTTGAGGGTCTCTGCAGCCGACTGACTCGGGGCGGTATGCAGCGGGCAGCACCCTGGAACCGGGAATCAAAAACAGTGGAGGGCAGGATGGGGGCGAGTGAGGGCCGCGACGTGCAGCAAAGCGTCCTCATTTACGATGGAGGAGATGAACCCGTACTCGCAGACCTCTAAATACGAATACAGGCTGCGAGATCGCTGGCTTCTGGGGTCGTTCAAACCCAACCCCAGAGCAGTGGAGGGCCACTGCGCTAAGGCGCCCAATGCACCCCAGACCCAGCCGCGGCCTGTCCTGGGCGGCCCTGCACCCACGCACCCACGGCTCTCCGTGCCTTGGCTGGGGCCTCGAGATGCGGCGCTGTTGGCCCCCGAATGCAAAGCCCGCCAGCCGCTGGGCAAATGCGCATCGGCCACGGGGCCCCGTGCAGACGGACGGCTGGATGATTCGTACCTGCAGCTCTGATTTGGCTCTGGGCCGGGGCCGCAGCAACGCCTCGTCGACCCCTACACCGCATATGTAGTCCCGGACTGGCACCATGGTTCCAAAGGTGCGAGCATGCCAAATGCGAGAATGCCCATCCTCGATCCAGACGGGGTTGCAGCCCTTGTAGCCCTTCCAGACGGCCACCAGGTTGGCTCCGTGCCTCACTGCCCGTACGCGTACCAAGGCATGGAGTAAGTGAGGTACGGAGCTCCATGGCTCGACACCCAAATAGCCGAACCTTCGCGAGCGCTGTGGCCTAGAGTGTGCTGAGCCCGGCAGAGTCGCAGGTGACGCAGCAAGGTAAGACACCCGTCAACCAACCGGGCAGAGTTCACCTACGGAAACGGCCGGCGGCGCTGGCAGCTCTCCCACGGCACTGCCATGATGGCGTTGGCTTCACGTCGGCTCGTGTCGTGCAGGCCTCGACCAAGTCGTGGATCGAGCGCTGCGGGCCCACAGCCTAGCTCTGCTCTGAGCACGGTAGGTCATCGGTAGCTCGCTGGCTCCTTTCGGACTTGGGCGGCCTGATAACCCGATAAGATAGCCAGCTGCCAGCCTGAACACGTGCCGCCATCTCAACCTCACAGAACCGACGACGTGATCCGTCACCAGCGGCAGCTCGCTCCACGCATCATCGCGACCTCTTCCGATTTGGATCTCTGCGGCCATTGTCTCGCTGCCGCCAACTTGCCCAGCCTGCGGCACCGCCTCCTCCGCCTCCGTCCTCTTGGACCTGCACAGGCCCCTGTTTGCCACGCTGCATCCCTCGCCTGCTCAACTGCGCATGCGACCACAGCTCGGCCTTCATGTTGGGCAGCCAGCCGACGGTCCCTCAAGAGTGATGCCCATACGCCGTACGCGAGACCGACGGAGACTCCAGCAACCCATATCGCTTTGAGCCGCCTCCATGGCGCGCCCTCAGAACTCGCCGGTTCTGGCCCAGCTGCGAAGCGCAAAGACGTATCCCGAGCAGACGGCAGCCCTGCAGGTGCTCAAGAATGAGGTCGTCGGTCACATACAGAAGAAGGAAGAGTGGATAGGACTCGGCGTTCTCGACCCAATCGTCGTCACTTTGTCCTCTGGCCGCCCGCCGTCCAAGCAGAACGGCAAGGATGCCCGCACCCAGCTCGTATCGCGCCCGCTGTCCGACGAGGACAGCGTCAAGCTGCAGGCACTGCAGCTCGTTGCGAGCTTCGCCAATGGTACATTGCGGCCTATGCCCACTACCCTCCCATCGCCATCGTCAAGCTCGATGAGAGACTCCCGCTAACGCTGCTGCAGGAGGTCCAGCGTTCCTCGCCCCGTTGCACGCTGCTGGCGTTGTGCCGGCTATACTGGGCAACATGTCCCCTCTCGCGAACCCTCCACAAATTGTCTTGGCCGCACTGAAAGCCTTGACTGATATCGCAGACGCTGCCGCCTTGGCACTGCCGTCGTCACCTCTTGATATTCCTTCCCTCGCCGACCATGTCTTCTCGCAGCAACACATCGAGTCACTCAACGTCATGCTGTCCATCTCCTCGCCAAAACACCTCTTGCAATCGCAAGTGACGCTTGCGTCAGGGTTGATATGCCGTCTTTGTCGAGACGAGCGTCACCAACACGCACTCGCCACAGCAGGCGTTCTCGATTCCCTCGCCGCGCAGCTCGGTAGATTCGCCGTGCGTGACGGCCTAGTCGCGCCTGGCGCAGAGGAGCTGGCGTACCGTGACGGTCTCTCCGATGTGTTCCCTGAACCCGCCTGTACCGGCTCCAAGATTGGCCCCATTCTCGAAGCTATTGCCGCTATCCTCGGCGACTCTAAATATCGCGCCAACAGGCTCGTGCTCTCGCCAGCACTGTTGGCCATATTCCCCTCCGTCAAATTTGAGCTGTATAAAGGGACACCAAGCCAGCAGCAGGCTGTGACGGCCATGGAATTCATCTTGCCCACGGTGCCAGCGTCGTCGCGAAGCCAGTCGGCATCCCAGTCCTCCCTACCGACACCCGATAGGTCAGATTCTCGGACTTCAAGTCGTACGTCCCTGAATAAATTTGGCCCTGCTGCGGCGCGGAGCTCACCGCACCTACAAGCTGTCGGCAACAACGGCGATAGCAACGTGGAAGACGTTGAGTCACCCCTTATTCCTTGGCTGATCCATTTGGTAAGGACATTGGGCGAGTACGATCGACTGATGGCCGCTGCTGTTCTCGCTGCCCTCTTCAAGGCTGGCCTAGGAAGAAAAGGTGTGAGGGAGACAAGCATCGGGCTGCTTGTGATTCCCCTTCTCGTCGGCATGGTAGCGAAGAACGACACGGAGGGTCCCGACTCGGAAGGGCCGATGAGTGCCACTCAGCGACTCATTCTCGAAAAGGCTCCGGCTGTGTTGGCGCGACTGATGACGGACAGCGAGTATCTCCAAAGGGCGGCATATGACTGCGAGGCCGTCAGAGTCCTGGCCAAGCTTCTGAAACGGGCATACCAACCTGTCCCGGAGCTCGACCGGCCAAGGTACTGGTCCCCGCAGGCGGACTCGGGCATGGATGTCGAGAGCACTTCGGCGTCGATGCAGCTCGGGCAAGATGGCCAGAACCCCCTTCTCGCTCACCGCATGAAACTGCGAGAAGCCTCGCTGAAGGCGATCGGGGCCTTGTCTGCCGGCAAGGAAGACTATAGGAAGGCACTCGTCGCCGAGGACTTCGTCCCGTACGTCGTCGAATCCCTTTGCGAGTACCCCAGGAAACCTCGGCAAGCCAAGGAGCGATCCAAGGACAAGCCTGGCAGCGAGGCTGCACGGAAAGCCCCCTCCGCCGCGTATGGCACCAACCCCGTGTCCGTCATAATCGCCGGCTGCCACGTCGTCAGGATGTTGGCTCGCTCAATTAGTATTCTGCGCACGGCCTTGGTCGACTACGGCGTTGCGCTCCCCATATTCCACTTCATGACCCATCGAGACATCAATGTCCAGATTGCTGCCACTGCCACCATCATCAACCTGGTGGTGGAGGTCAGCCCAGTTCGCGAGGTTTGTCTGGTTCGCACCGCTCGTTGGAACGGCGCAAAGCTAACACGGAGAAGCTTCTGACGGAACAGGGAGTCATGAGAGTCCTCTGCGAGCATGCCCATTCCGACAATCCGGCGCTTCGGCTTAATGCGCTGTGGGCGTTCAAGCACTTTGTCGACGCCGTTGGGCCGGAGCTAAAGAAGGCCAGCCTCGAACAACTTGAGCCAGGGTGGCTGGTGCAGCTGATCTGCGACGACACGCAGGATACGGCCCTGTTCAATTCGAGGTTCAGAGACAACGCTGGCGATGACATGGACGAGGACATGGACATGCAGCCGCCCGACGAACCATTCCGATGGCTTTACGGCAGTAACGGGTCGATCCGTGAGTTGGATTCCTCGCAGTCGACCAGGCTGCGCCAGGCCGAAGACCGGCTGGCTGCCATTCGCGAAACGGAGCTCAACCCTGTCCGACGGGCCCGAAACGACGACCTCGCCATTCAAGAGCAGGGTCTTGACTTCATCAGGAACTTGATCGGACGACCGGAGTCTGGGGCGTCATCGGAGACGCCGAGCGAGACTACGGAGATGATTGACTATCTATTCAGCGAACTTGGGCAGGACCGCCTCTTTGAAATCTTGGCGTCCAAGTTGCGGAGCAAGGTGCTGCATCCGTTTTCAAGACGCTCGTCTACGCCCGGCCGCGAGCCGCGAGTCGTCTACCCTCAGGCCAAGATCATCGTGGCCGTCATCTACATCCTCGTCCACATGGCCGCGAGCATCCCGCGCCACCGGCAGCTCGTCATTGCGCAGACCGACCTCCTCAAGCTGCTGGCCCAGCAGGCCACCAGCAAAGACAGGGAGGTGCGCGTCGCGCTGTGCCACCTCGTCATCAACCTCACGTGGCAAGAAGACGACGCCGAGGCCCAGCAGTGCGCGGCGCGAGCGCACGAGCTGAAGCGGCTCGGCTTCCACGCCAAGATGGAGAACCTCAAGCTCCAGGATCGCGACCTGGACGTTAGGGAGAGGGCCAAGACGGCCGCGTGGCAGATTGAGCAGGCAACCTACTAGCAGAGTGCGCGTACGGGTCTGCCGCCGATTTCGAGGGTGTCGCACACTGCATTTCGATGAGCGGGAGCGATACGGGTCTGTAATGAGTCAACTGTAGATGTGCAATGTTACGAACAACCTTGATACGACACGGCTCCTCGTCTGTCGCCGAGCAGCAGATGAAGCTGTCTCCCGCCATCGTTCTGGCATCCATGAACGCGTACTTTGTAGCTGTTCTTCACCGAAACAAATCGCTGCGTGGGGAACCATCTACTGCCACTACTTCTGCTCTCTGGGTCGGCGGTTGGCCGAGTTTTGCCTGCAACCAAAGCCGACGGTGACGATGATGCTTCGTAACCTCTGCCTCACGGCATTTTCCCGCTGTCTTCGCCGTCATTGGGCGCTACGGCCTCCGCCCTTGTTACGGTGACAGAGCTTCCTCGGACCAAATGTTGCGCTCGATAGGGACCACGGAGCATGTAGGGAGAAGAGGCTTGTTAAAGGACAACACCCATCCGACATGAAAGTATCATCGCGCTCATACCCAAATGTCAAAGAGGTATACTTGTGTACGGAGTAAATGCCAAAACGTCAAATCAACCCATCAACTGGCACACTCTGGCCCCGGGAACCGGTCACTCATCAAGCCTCAGAACATCACGTTACCAATCCATGTCTCAAGCCTACACGCCACCTTCGCATTTTCCTTCGATTTCCCCCATCATTTTGCCCTTCCTGATCCCTTTCTCTCGATATAAGCAGCGAGCTCTCCTCCCCCCCTCCTCTTCGAGAGACACACTCACTCCACGACACCTCCAGGAAAGCACAACGGGCGTTGGTCCGTCCAGTTGGGCACCCGCCAGGGGAAACAGCTATATGTCATAGCCATGCGATAGCCGAAACCAGAGCCCACAGCCGTCAGTACCGATGCCGATTTACGCAGGGGAAACACCGTCAGGCCGGCCGATGTGCCATTTCTCTGCCGTGGCGCAGCTTTTTGTTCTAGGCACCCAAAACGCTGCCAATGAGGGCGCGGGGATCTGAATCACAGGCGTGGCATGTGTCCGTCTCGGACGAGCTCACGCCGGAGAGAGTCCTCCTTCGCACGGAGTACTCGTACGGTCTATGAGTACTTCGTACTCGGTAGCCCGTAACTGCGAGGGCCGTGGGGAGTCTCACTGCGATGTCGCATCACCTGCCGCCCCCTTGAGAAACCGGTCCAGCGGCCCCCAGGGCGTCACGGCCGGCGTCTCCTCGCTCAGAAGTCTAGGCTTTGAGGGCAGCTCGTGGCCCTTGTTT
>JALHBU010000190.1:0-23994 GCA_024340005.1 Tolypocladium tropicale | reverse complement strand
GGGGGGGGGGTCTGCGCAATGGCCGTGCTCGGAGACGCCGTTGGGTCTAGCTGGCAGCGTTGTGACGGAGAGTACGCATGCCTCTGGGACTCTGCTCGGGTTTACACTCCCATGTGGATAAGGCATCCTCCAAAGTGAAGTTCTCCAACAGGGACGGGGTCTGACCTCAACTGGACGATAGCTGCCCAAGCTGTCCTCGGTCAATTAAGGCATCGATCATTTTCGAGAGCTCGGCCCTGTTCCTAAAAAGCCAGAGACAGTGTGGACAACTTCAAAGGGTCTCACATCCTGGGCCTCGAGCCCTCGGCGCTCAGACGGGGTATGCGTATAATGGGAGAGTAAAACCTGAAGCAGAAAGCAGAAAAGAAAATCCATTCGCATAGATATTTGCCGTCGTGACCTCGCCCCTTGATTCGTACCGGCCCCTCGGGTTCGGCCTCTCAGCTAATGGTTGCCGCATGTCGCCTCAGACATGACGCTGTCGTTGATCTGCCTCGTCCAGACCAACGACCCTCACGGCGCCACTCAGACGTGAGGAACAGCCAACAGCCACGGGCGTGTAGGGGACCCTGCTTGCGGCTTGCTCTCACCCTCACGCCAAGCGCGATGCTGCTGGCCTTGTCTGTGAGGGTAACAAATGGGGAGCAGCGGGCCTCTCGCCCCTCGTAGCTTGAACGTTCTTTGCGATGGGTTGTCGTTGGCTTGCCTATGTTCTCTGACAATGAGTTGCTTCGTCTGGCATCACAACGGAAAATGCCGCGTCCCGGCAGGTCAGCCGGCAGTTACACAAAGTTTCATTGTGCTGTCGTACGCAGTCTCACTTGGTAGCCAGCAGGGCAGCTGTGAAGAGTCAAAAACAGAGTCGCGGTCTCAGGGATTATCTTCGTACTACACGAGAGGGGTCAACGGAGCCGCCAGCCGGCCATCCGGCTTCACCGACCAGCCGCCAACGGGGATTACCTCTGCAAAAGATTGCACAAATGGGGGGAAAACATCGCTTTGGCAGAACTCGACGGTTTGATGGCCCATGAGCGTCGATGGAACAGTCCATGACTCCGAGAGCCATCGGTTCAGTAGTATCACGACGAACTGCGCTCGTAGAAATGTCAAGTCACATTTGTGGTCTTTACTTGCCCTCTTCGCACAGACCCTCGTGTTTTGCCGCCGGGGCCGCGTACAATGGGAACGGCAAACGCGGCGCATAGAGATTATAGAATGCTTGGCTTGGTAGCATCTAAGGGTACTTCGTAGGGGGTGACACATGATTTGTTGCGCTGTTCCACACGTCACGATCAACGACGACAGGAAAAGCTCGCACCAGAGGCAAAGGCTGTCGTGCTGTTTGGTTGGCGACGATGCTGACACCGACGGCTTATGCTGCGATCTTCGTCATCAGCTTCACCAGGCACCAAGGCCGGGTCGGGACCCGTTGGCCCATGGGATCGTGGTGCCGCTTCAAGTCGGAAGTGTCAACCGGAGAGGGCGTGTGAGTGTGCAAGGCTGTCTCTGGGCCGTGGTCACGAGTCCCGCGTCAGCGGCTCTCGCTTGCCCGTATGATGCGATGGCAAATCAGACGAGCCGGTCGTGTGAGCGAATGTTGCTCTGTCATCTGTCTGGGGACGATCATGCAAGTTACCGATGTTGGGGAGATGAGAGGAGGCGACTGTGCATGTTCAGCAACGTTTGGGGCACGGAGTACGAAACAGTCCGCGGAGACCCAGCCAGTCTCGCATTGCTGTTTACGAGTACGAGGCCTCGCTGACAGTGTTGAAATGCTAAGCTACGACACATTGAATACCACGTCTTTTTGGTACAATGCCAACTGCCGGCTACTCGCAGCTGTGCGTTGGCTATCCAGAACATGGCTCTCTCATCGCGGGAGGATGCCACAAAGCCCGGTCGCAGGTTAAGGTTTCGCGGCATGGCCGACGATGGAACCATCACCGTAGCATAGCGGCCATGGCCAAAGCTAGGCGAGCAGACGAGTGCACCAAAGGCTTAGCTGGCGAGATCAAGTGCCCGAAGGATACCAGCATCTTGTCCACAGATGAGTATACTCTTCTTGCTCGGTCTGCCAATGCATGTGCATTTTGGCCATTCTCTTCCGCCGACTTACACGAGTTTGTGGCTTCAGATGTGTCCGAATCGATGAAGCAATCGTGCTGGTATCTCAGAAGGGTGACATGACACGCCACATGTGACGCTGGCCTTGATCTCATTAGCTGGTGCATGTCCGAACGCCGGGAGCCTGTTGGCGGTCCGAACCCCCCATCCACCCCCGAGGCCCAGCATCCGCGTAGCGTACGAGTACTCGTAAGTACGTGTTCGAGATGCAGGTGCAAATGCAGCATCGGCTGGTTTGGGTCTGGCGGAGATGGAAGGGTAGCCCCCAGAGCAAGGATCGCCGCTTCGGAGCACGGAGCGCTGCAGCCGACGGGTGAGCCCAATGCCAGGGGAGCGGAGGTGCTGGTCCAGGACCAGGATTGTCGTAGGCTGGCCTGGCATGCAAATGCTCCGCGCAGCAAAACAGGCCCCTCCACGTCCCGAGGCCCCCAGGAGTCGCGCCAAGACCGGAGAAGCAGGAGGAGGAAGCTTCTCGTACGAGTATTAGAGGGGCCACCCACGGCGGTTGGCCAGATGTTGCAAGGTGCGGCAGAGACCCGACGACGCGGGCCGCGAATCAAGGCGAGGTTCGCTTCGCCTCGCCAGATCCGGAATCGTTGGCCCTCTTGCTCGACGACGACGATGGAACTGGGCGAGTCGAGAAGCCACGAGGCCCAGCAGATCCTTGCCTGTCGAGCCAACGAGCAGGCTGTCTCAACCGGGCGGGCCCTGGCCTGGGAACGGATGCGGGATGGTACAGGTGGACGGGGGGGACGAGGAGTCCCCTTTCCACGGCGACGGTATCGAGCCTGGAGGCTTCCTGGTCAGCCAGGGAGCCGCGCCAATGAATTGAGCAGCCAAACGAGAGGGAGGCGATGGCTGCAGCACCTAATTTTGTCCACAGCCAGGTACCCGGTGTGAATCATCCGCCCCCTCCGCGGACGAGCTAGGCACTCGTATTGGCAGCAAGCGCATTTTGGCGCGATTGAGACGCCGGCGAGGCTGCGACTCCCCCCGACGGCAGTTGGGCACTGGCGAAGGAGAAAGAGGTCGAAAGCCCGCCGACGAGTTTGGTGACATGGCCGCGCTGTCGACACCCTCGGAGCATGGCTTCCATGAGGCGGTGGCATGAGGCGGTGGACTGAGGCAGACAGCGGCCGTCCACAGTGCACAGTGCGGGTCGGGCACTTGCCCACCCTCACGGGTTACCCAAAGCGTCGAGAGCCAAGTCCGCAGGAGCTTTTTGGGGAAGGAAGGGGGGGGGGAGGGGGCCAGAGATCTGCCGCACAGTTCCCGTTGCCCTAGGGGATGCACTGTGGGCCCTCGACCAGCCAGCGTTGCGACCCCCAAGATTGAGTGCGCGCTGGTGGACCCGGCCAGCACAGATGCCGCTCGCTGGGCCCGAAGCTTAATGGCGAGAATACGGACTAGCTGGAGGACAATAGCAGGATTTACCGGGGCCGTCGCGGGTGACGTTTCTTCGTCGTTGGTGGCGGAGGCGACAACGAGGGCCGCCGCCGGCTTCGACACGGCCACCTGTCCGCCATGCCGCCAGTCCCTCGCACAGCCTCGAGGCCCCTACGAGTCTTCCCGCGGAGCCATGGCGTGATGAGGAGCCATTTTGAAGAACGACTCTCCAGCACGGCGCGCCCAGCGGGGGCTGTCGACGAGGCATATACCCGACGAAGCCGCCCCGTCGAGGACGACCCATCTCCTCGTACGTCTCCTCTCTACCATGCCGACGCGAGAGACCCTTCGGACATGTGGCGTTAGGGACATCTGAACGGCGCTTGACGCTGCTGGGCAGCCGGGAATAAGGCCGAGTGGTGTCGCCCGGGACCGACGAGAGCCTACGACCCTGCACCTGGAAGCAAAAGACGTTGCATTACGCTCGCCGCAGCGAACCCACCGGGGTGCGGCGCCAAGGCGAGCCGGGTTCTCGTTGACGAGTCGCCACCAGGGTTTGCGTCGATGACAACAATGGGAAGAGGCGCCACCCCAAGCCCCGTCCACTTGCGATTGTGCTGCGGGCCTGTGTCGCATCGCCAGCAAAAGAGGCGTCTATTGAAGCTCCCATGCTCCCCCCGGGCCCCCGGCTAGCGTCAGCGCCAGCGCCAGCGTCAGCGTCAAGACCGCAGGTGACGGGGCGCCGGGATTGGGCGCGTCCGCGGACGGGAGACATCTGGGTGGCGCTGGGCTGGCGACCTTGCACCTGCGGGCGATGGCTGAGTTGGGCCAGTTCAGTCCAGTCCAGTGTTTGAGCGTTCCCAGCCAGCGCCCGTTGCCGGGTCTCTTGGTCTCCAATGTCTCAGCGCCCGGCCTGCCGCCGCGACGGACCATGGCAACGCTCTGCTCTCTTGTCGGGTCGGCGCAGCTCGTGCAGCCCGTGTCACTGGCAGGCGTGCGTCGAGCAGGCCTGTGCTGCAGCGTGACCGGGACACCTGCTGTGCCCCCCACGGCCGCCCGGCAAGCAGCAAGGGCTCGACGAGGCATGGCTCTCCATTCCCCAAGGCTCTCTCCCCCACCCCTTCTGCTCTGCCCAGGCGGCGTCGCGTCGCAGGGCGGTGCAGCGCAAGTTGGCAAGGCAAGGCAAAGCAAGGCAGGCCGTAACAAGAACGAGGCGGTCCAGCAGGAGAACCACTTGCTGCCTCTCCACAGCAAGCGGCCAGCCGCCGCCGCTGCTATCACCGATTGCTGTGCCCGACGGCCGCCAGTCCCGTCCCGTGCTAGCTCCGCCCGCAGGCTAGCGCCTCCATTACGGAGAAAACTATCGACGGCACGGCACTGCTTCTCTTCTCGCCCAAGCCGACCCATGGAAGCCACCCTGTCACCCTTCCAGCCCTGCTTCTCTCGTTCCCGAGAGCGACCATGGCGCCACCGCGGACAGCTAGCAGCCACCGATGTGGGTATCCGCTGGGCACCGTGCCGTCACTGTGCTTGCGAGTCGCAGGGGCGTCGCATTTGCTGGTATCGACGGGCGGCCCACGTCCCGACTGACAGGCCCAGGAGGGAGGATGGGAGGGTCGATCCACGGACGAGCATGGCAAGGATGGATGGATAGCATCCAAGCCAAGCATCCAAGTCCCCAGGCATCCATGCAGCCGACCATACGCATGGGTCGAAAGGAGTATTACGAGTACTTGTCTCGCTGCAGCCGACAAGAGATCGCGAGCCACGGCCACGGTTGCACAACGCCAACTCGCCGCCTGGGATCGGGTGCTCGACGAGCGCGGCGGCCTCGCCCAGGCCTCCCAACGGCAGAAAGAGAGATCGCAGCAGCAAGGCGCCCTGATCTTCGGGCCGCCTGCTCGTTGGGATGGGATGGGAGGTTTGCTCGTCATGTCTGCCGCACGAGGTTAGCGAGGCGTTGCTTTTTCGCGCCTCGCGCAAAGCCAAGCCCAAGCCCAAGCCATGGCTCATTCACCCCATTCCTTTTCGTCTCACCTCGCCCGTCCCGCTCCCTGCCTGGCTGGCTGTTTTGTGCGCGCCGCCGACGCCCAGAAACGTGCGCGGGCGTGCACAACTCTGTCACTTGTCGTCTTTTTTTGCTTTCGTCCAATGCTGGCTGCCCACTAGCGGGTTGACGGGTCGCGGGCAGAGACGGTCGGTCGACGGCCCTCGCGCCTAGTCTGGACGTCGCGAGGGCACGCCCCCCCGTCGAGTTGACGTTTGACGGCGACTGCTGGCGGATGAGCTCGCGCCCGTATCTGTCCGTCGACTCCTCGCTCGCTCGCCCGTGTCCTCCTCTCCCAAGAGCCGCGGACAGCATCGGCCGCCTCCGGCAGACCAGCGCCCAAGGCAAGGTACCGTACGAGCAGGACCCTGGCGGCGGTACCGCACATGCTCCCGTCGGACGGGTTCCGAGTCTACCAACACAGGGCGCCACCCCAGTCTCCGGTGCCCCAGACCTGGGTTTGGGACCGCCCCCCTCCCCCCCGAATCCCTGGTTCCAGTTCCCTTCCAGCAATCACGCCCGCTGGTTCTGCCTGGCGTGGCGCCCCCATTTCCGGCCTGTCCTCCCCAAAGTTCCCCCCTCCACCTCTGCGGCCCCCCTCTACGAGCGTGCGAGTGCAACGGACGCTCCACTGCCAGCGCTGGCACTGGCTACCTCACACTCCCCTGCACCCGGCCCCGCGGCGCTGATTGGCGCTGGCCCAGCTCAGCTGCGCTCCGCTACCCAGACTCTCGGGGCCTGCTGTGACCGGTGCAGAGGCCCTGGCCACAGCCAACCACAGGCCGCCCACCGACACGGCACAGCCTGTGGCCAGCAAACCACACAGCCCGCCGGCCCTCCAGCCGCCAGCCCTCCCGCGAGCACGCGCCGTCCACACCCCCCTCCCCCCCTGCCCTGGGGCTGGCTGCTGAGGACACCGATCTGCTCGCTGGTACGGAGTACTGCCGCTACCGTTGCGGCGCGCCCTGGTACAAGGGCGCCGCTGCAGTAGTTCCCTCCGCCCTAGCCTGCACGGGCCTAAGTCGTCCCAGCCGTGTGTGTCGCGGGACGCATGCACGGTACCGTATGTACCTTCTCCAGCAGCACGGAGGAGCCGTTTCTCGCCCCCAGCCGGCTGTCTGGCTGTCTACTCCGTATCTGCCGTCTTCTCTTCCACCTCTCCTCCTCGTTCACACCAGCCTGGGTCAATCGTCCTCGAGAGCTGCGTCTGGCTTTGGCGTTTTGTCCATTTCGTCGCCTCGTCCCAGCTCTATCGTCGACGGCGTCCTTGGCAGCACTTCCGCTCTCACTCTTGATCTCGCTCTCACCCTCACTCTCACTCTCGTACGAGCACACGCGACCCTCGAGCTTGGAACCGCAACGAGCTCCCGCCGCCGGGCCCTTGAAACGGCGGCTGGCAGTCCCCATCGACGCCGTGTGCACGCGATACGCTGCTGGTAGGTCGACCCTTTGCGTCCCGTCTCGTCGACGGTGTCTAGTGAGCACCTAGGGCCGCGTCTAGCGTAGATGCTCACGGCGTGTGCCTTTTCGTTGTTCTGTACACCCAACATATCACGGAAGTTGACATCCCGCCAGCAGGGACGATTCAAACGAGCCACCACCGCATTGCGTTGCCAGCTAGACGCGACACAATGGCTACGCCTGCCTCCATCCCCACAAACTCCCCGCGGGACTCGGTGCAACGCATCCACCGCATCACCAGGGAAAACCGCAGTCTCTGGTATCAGTTGACGGTGCTGCAGCAGCCAGAGCGCGCCAGAGCATGCGGCTCAGGCATGAAAGGTAAAAGCCTCAACTTCTCCCCAGCGTACCGCCGTGCACGACCAATCCGCGTGCGATATGGCGGCCTCGCATGTCACAGGATGCCACGCGGCCGTGTGCCTCCGTGACGTTTGCAAGCTTCCATGTGCTGACTTGCGCCTGCAGCCAACAGCGACCGACGACCAGTGGATCCTCCACCCGTTGTGGAACTGCGCATCATCGAGGGTCCGACCGTGGAAGAGGGCAAGGACGTCACCTTCGACTACAATGCCAACTTCTTCCTCTACGCCAGCCTCGAGCAGGCTCGCACCATCGCCCACGGCCGTGTCCAGACGCCTGCCGCCAGCAACCCACCCATTCTGACCGGCGTTCCCGCCTCGGGCATGGCCTACCTGGACCGCCCAGCCGAGGCCGGCTACTTCATCTTCCCCGACCTGTCTGTCCGCCACGAGGGCTACTTCCGCCTGTCCTTCAGCCTGTTTGAAACGACCAAGGAGGAAAAGGACTTTGACCTCGAGCCGGCGGATAGCGATCTGCCCCCGGGCGTCGACTGGCGCATGGAGATCAAGACGCAGCCCTTCAACGTCTTCAGCGCCAAGAAGTTCCTTGGCTTGATGGAGAGCACCCAGCTGAGCAAGACGGTTGCCGACCAAGGCTGCCGCGTGCGGATCCGGCGTGATGTGCGCATGAGGAAGCGTGATGGCAAGTCGAGCGGTTACGACAGGCGGGAAGACGAGTACTCGCGCCGGAGGACGGTTACGCCTGCACCCGATGATCCTCACGGCATCCGAGCGCGCTCGCTCAGCAGCTCGAGCGAGCACCGCGTGCCGTACGGGAGCGACGGCCCACGGCGGCCCTCGGGTGTCGACTCATATCCGCCCCTTCCCCCGCCCCCCGGTTACGAGCCTGCTCAGCCTGCCAACCGCGGACACCTTTCCTTCGGAGACGCTTCGGGCCCGCAGTACGCCGCGCCGCGGCACTACGCCATCCAGTCAGGCCTGCCTGCGCCTCCCATATCGCCCAGCGGACCATACTCGACAACTCATTCGTCATACGGCGCCTATCCTCACAGCCGGACCACGTGCGCATCGCCCTCGGTTCCCGTCAAGCAGGAGCCTTACGACCGAGGCTCGGGCGCCCACGTTCCCTCTTCCCCGTCGGTCTACTCATCGGCCGACAGCCACTCGCGGAGGGATTCGCACCACTCGTACTCGGCGGCGACGCCCATCCTGCCGGCGCCACCGCAACTGCCTCGGACCCACCAGCATCACCCATCGCTGGCGCCTCTCAAGATTGCCTCGTTGGTGTCGCCTCTGCCGCCCATCGAGGCGCAGACGGAGCCGCTGCCAGCACCGCCCCTCATGCCCACTGGCGGCAAGCGGAAACACGACCACGTCTTCCCAGAAAACATCCAGCCGCTCCACAACGGCCGGCGGCAGCTGGACTCGCACCACGGAGACCGGCGGAACGGTGTGCCAGATGACGATCAGGGCATGTATTCTCGTGCCGATGGCAAGATCGGGGTCGTCACCTTCAGCCAATGGCAATGAAGCAGGCATTTCGCCGTGGATGGCGAGTCTGGGTGCCCGAAAAACGGTATACAATACATTGGTGTCGGTGTTATTTGCACTTTTCCCACAACCTTTGCCGAGGACGTGGTCTATTGTCTATTTCTTGGATATCGGAGGCGGTGTTACGGCGCAATTGCTTTACAGGGCCATGCTTTTTGTCGCCTGCAGGGACGACTTGGGATCCGACAACCGAGAAGCTCGGGTTCCAGTGTGATTTTAACCAATCTTTCTTTTTCATCTCGGGCCATTTACTTGTGCATAAGGTCCAGAGCGGCGCGTGTGGTTGACGGCCATATGTCGCGTCTCGGGCGCAAATCTACCGACCATGCATGTCTCTTGTGGCGTTGGACTTGCTCGCCCCACTCGCATGATGCATTCAACATTTATTTCTCCTCGAGGGGTTTCGATCGATATATTCTCAATCTGTCAATTTTCCTTTTGGTCTCGAGGGCCCACATGACGAATATGCGTCGTGCTGGGGCCATTCCTTGTGGAAACAACTCGAGCAGCACCGTTGGGCTGAGGCGACAGGGCCATGCGTTTGCTGGAAGAGCGCCGTGGCCGGGACGCTGTCTTGTCTGGAGCACGTCTGGGAGAAAATGAGCCGGACGAGGGCGGGCTGCGGGGCGATAGGTAGCTCTGACGAGACGGGAGCAGGAAATAGAATTGCGGTTGACCGTCGACGCGACGCATGGCGTGTCTCTTGACTTGTGGTCGTGATGAGTGCCCTATTACTTCGTACCTAGACGCGACATGTGCGGCCCGGGGCCCTCTTCGGTGGACGCTGCGGTGAATAAGCTCATGAGGCTGACGGCAAGCACCGCTGGCCGCTCCACTCTGGCAACGGCCCCGTTTGGGGGCCCCCCCTGGCCGACGGGCGACCGGGGGCGGGTTCTAGCGCCGTTGCCGTGGTGAGATCACGTGGCGGGGGTCGCAGGCCGCGGATGGAATGCGGCATCAACAAACCGCATTGTTCGGCGCAGCAGCAGCTATCGATTGCAGCAGCATTTTTACAATTGAGCTTTTGAAAGACGCATCATCCTGTACGCTACAGCACAAGCAGGCTACAGTGTTGCGTTGGCTTTTCGAGAAACTTTGACCCATCTGCTGGGAAGGCGGACGTCTCCTCTCGCCGGGCGACGACGTCTAAGTTGCGACGCTCCATCCATCTATCCATCCATCTGCCTGAGCAAACAAGCAACGACAAGCCCGACCAGCCCTGCCACCTTGGACGACCACGACCTGGCTTCCACCGGCGGACAACACAAACATCGCGAGCAAGGACCCCCTCCCAGCACGCACAGCGCGGCATGGGGCCTCCACGGACGCGGGCGCAGCAGCTCGCCGCCGCCGCGCAGGCCCGCAGCCGCTTCCACGAGGGCTCCATGAACGACCGCGCCTCGGCCGCCCCGCCCGTCGCCTTCCTGGGCAGCCTGGCGCCCGGCGAGCGCGCGGCCCTCGAGCGGCCCGTCGCCGTGGCCGAGCAGCAGCAGGACACGGCGCCCAAGACGCAGCACGGGCGGCGCATGGCCCTCCTCGGCCAGATGTGGGAGGGCGTGCGCGGGCGGCTGAGGCTGCGGCGCGACGGCGGCGACGACGGCCGCAGCAAGCAGGCTGACGAGGCGAAGAGGGCGTGCGAGCACGAGGAGGACGTGGCCGAGGGGGAGCAGAAGCACAGCAAGATGGAGGACGAGAGGCCGTCGCGCGAGGACGTGCTGGCCAACTACCACCAGCTCGTCGCCTCGGGCTTCTTCTCGAGCCACGCCATACGCTCGACGCGCCCGCCCGGCACGCGGCCGTCGACGGCGCACGACGCGGGCGTCCAGCATCGCCAGCAGCAGCACCTCCACGACGGCGGCAATGGACCCCGGAGCAGCGTCGACCACGACCACCTGCAGTGGCCGCTCACGCCGCCGCCGTCGCGCGCCTCGCCCGTCTGCTCGCCCGCCAGCGGCGCCTCGTCGCGCGGCACAAAGCGCACGGCCGCCGAGCACGACGACGACGACGCCGAGGCCGAGGCCAGCATGCACGGCTACCACGGCAGCAGCGGCGTCGGCGCCGTCTTCAGCGATTGCCGCGGCTACAACGCGCACGGCGACAGCCCGGTCCCCGCCGACGAGGACGCCTCGACGCTCGCCCACCGCTTCCTGCCCAAGCGCCTGCGCCGCTCCGCCAGCCGCGACATCTCGCTGCCCAAGCTGCGCAGCATCACGTCGCGCCGCACCCTCGCCGTCCCCGGCGCCCGCCGCAGCTTCTCCGCCGCCGCCGACGCGGGCCCCCTCGGCGGCGCCGTGTCCCAGCCCGCCACGCTCGCCCACCGCGTGCCCGGCGGCGCGTTCCCCGTCGTCGGAGCCAGCTGCGCGCTCGAGGCGTCGTCGTCGTCGCTGCGCGGTAGGTACGCCGGCTCGTTGTCGTCGCGCGCGCTCCGGCCCCGTGCCGCCGCCGCCGCCGTCGAGCCCCTGAGCGTCGTCCCGGACGCCAACCGCGGCATCCCCAGTGTGCCCGCCATACCCGCCAAGTTCACCTACGGCCAGGATCGCGAGAACAACGGGCCCTGGCGCGGCCTCCGCCGCTGAGCCACCCTAACCCATTCTTTCCCCTCCCCCTCCCTACGTACTAGCGGGAGCGGGAGACCTACAGGGGATGAACGACGAGGATTGCCCACGTGTCACGACTGACGAGAAACGGCATGCATGTACATGAGGAAAGGCCCGTGCGTGTTGGCGCGGGAGTATTACAGGACCAGGTTCGATCATGTTTTAAGGGGGGCTCGTGCTGTTCTGGATGGGATGGATGGATGATACGTGACGAGTGTGGTGTTGATTTGTCGAGCGGTGCAGTCGAGGTCGACGGGGGAGGGCTGCCGTGAGAAATGTACAAAGGACGAAGTGTACCTACGCAGACAGGACGTACTTGAACAATGCCATGACTTTACGGACCGCCAAGGCACACGCTGCTGTTCCATCGACGGCACACCTGACTCGAGACTTCACATCTGACCCGAAACCCAAAACGATAGCAATATCCGGTGTTGCAGAGGCCACCTGGCCCCTCTTGCAGCGGCTGCTGGCTACCTACCTCTCTACCTAGGTATTGATATGTACAGCTTCCTAGAGATACCAGTGTCCAGCCCGGCGGCCCGTCACGGCCCAACATCTCCAGCACACAATGATCCCATGCTTGATGCCGCTCTGGCTGAGCGTCCCTGCAGCAAGCCCAACATTATATTACCCACACACAGTGCCTTCCGGCGATGACGGGTGCTGCTTTTCTCTCCCGCAGCGCGCGTGAACCACCGCCGGCATCAGACCTGTATCCCCTCTGTCTTGCTGGCTGAAACATGTTTGTTCCATGAACATCATGGTGGTTGCGGGCGCTCATTCCAAGAAAGAAAATGTCCAAAACAACGGCAATCAGGGCCCTCGTAAGCGAGGGTTGAAAGAGGACCCTGGCGATGACAACCTGTAAATGAAAATTCGACATCTCCCAAGCATCGAAGAAAGCGCCGGACTCTAGAAACGAACAACAAAAACAAAAGAAAACTCCCATCATCATCATGCGTTATACCTCGACGACTCGCTCGGGGGCCACCTCCATCACCCGCGACACCCGACTGTGCCCGGCTTGGACCAAGGCCCGCACTGACGTCCAGAGGAAGGGAAACAGCGAGGGAAAGTAACTATACAACATGGCGCAGACCATGACCACGAGGAGCGGAATCTGCACGGCGTCAGCAACAAGATCCAAGTGATCAACACGAAGAACAAAACATGAGAGGGGGGGAAACATACCCAGACGAAGAAGAGGTTTCGATCGCTGCTCAGCTTCTTGAGCTTCCTCTCGTGCGCCCGCAAGAACTGTTCTTGCTGCTCCTTCGTAATGGCATTCTTGCGTCCAATCTTCAAGATACTGGGCGACTTCGCTCTGCCCTGTGTGCTTGTTCCGGCTGATGTCGACGTCGACGGTTGGTCGTAAGTAGCGGCGCACTTCATGTCTGCCTCCGCCTCCGCGGCTGCCCTAATGGCGGACTGCTGCTTCGTGTCGGAATCCTGGCGTCCGAATATGTCCTCGTATGAAGGCGGCGCGCCGGCGCTATTCTGCATGTACGACGAGATATCCCACCAGCGAGTGTCCATCTTGTGGTTGTCCCCTTCTTGTGAGCCGGGACGAGGGCCGGAGCCCGGCATGAATTGCTGCATGCGTCGCATGAAGGGAGCTTGCTGCAGATAGGCCTGGTAGTCCGGAAGCATGGGCATCCCTGTGAACGTTGGCATCTGCGGCATCTGAGGCATCTGCGGCATCTGGGGGAGGCTCTGCAGATGCAGCGCCATTGACTGCTGGAACTGATGTAGCTGCTGTTGGAAGTGGTCCTTGAGAGCTGCGAATTGCGTCGTCGTTGGCGATTGCAGCGTGCGCGACTCCGTTTCCGAATCGTCGCCGAGATGGTCCGTGCTGTCGCGGTCGTGCCTCAGCCGGCTCTGTCGCCTCATATGCAAGTAGTTGTTCTCGTCGGGGTCCTCGTCTTCGAAGTCTCCAGACGTGTACTCGGGGCTCTCCTCGCCCAAGTCCGGCGAGATGGGCTCCTCGTGCGTGTGGGAGCGGGTTATCGGCTCCCACAGCGAGCGCAGTGAGGTGGCGCTGCTGGTTCGACTGTGCAGGGACCCGCCGCTGAACGAGCGCGCGAGGCGCTCTGACTGGCGGATGGCACGCAGCACCTGTCTCGATTGGGCGACGTCGGCGGCCGTGAGGCTGGACAAGCTTCGGATTGTAGGGTCGGCTCCCACAAGCATCAGTCGCCTCACAATCTCGGCGTGGTTCTGAATGGAAGCCATATGGAGCGGCGTGAAGCCACCATTGTCGCGAGCATCGGGGTTGGCTCCTCGGGCGAGCAGGGCTGCCACGAAACGGTGGTAGCCAAGTGAGCAGGCGTGATGCAGCATGGTGTGCCCCGTGGGGCTCCGCAAGTCCAGCCGCGTCTTGTGGGTGCTATCGTCAAGATCAATCAGGTCGAGGCACTTGAGGAGCTGGGACTCGAGGTGCTCGTGAGACGCGTGGTTGAAACCGGGACCGCCAGACGTTGGCCCTCCAGATGACCCGCCGGACCACGTTGAGTTGCCGTCGTGCAGGATTCTCCGCGCCAAGTCGCTAACGTCAACCATCTGCCCGGACATCTTGTGGCCGAGAACGGAGAGTGCCGTCCGGATGAGCTTGTCCTCGTTGTCGTCGATGTATTTGAACATGGGTGGTTCCTTTGCCATGGGGAAGTTTTGAGCGCTGGGAATTCCTTGGTGCTTGAACGTGACAGGAACGACTCCCGCGACGGGAGAGGGAGGCAGAAGGCACACGAGCGACGAGTCGCCCCAGTACGTTGTAGTGGTGGCCTTCTGATCACCAAACCAGACCTCCAACCCCTGGAAGAACGCCTGTCCGAGCACGGTCACCTCGATGCCTCCCATCTTGGGTCCCTCGTTGGGGATGATCTTGTGGATCATCGGCGGGGAGCGAGGCTGGCTGACGCCCATGGGCAGCGAGTACAGGCTGCTGGCGAGCGACTGGGCGAACTGGCTCTGTGGCGCATTGACGGCGTTCCTCAGGCCGTTGGGACTCGGTGCACGGCTAGGATGGCTGGACGTGGGCGCAGAGTACAGTTGGGCCATGGCCAGGTTGTCCATGCTGGCTGAGCGGTTGTTGGCGAAGAAGGTGGCTTGATCGTTGCTACCGGGCGTCGGAGGACCGTTCGCAAACGCCGGCTGACCGTTGTGCTGGCCGAACATCTGTTCGAGCGGGAAGGGGCCGGTGTGTGGTGAGAACGGAGAGGTGGCAGCAGTCGACAGTTGTGTGCCGGTAGTCTGTGATCCCGGTGGCGGCGAAGTCTCCAGCCTCGTCATCGTCAAGCCGTTGGGAACCCGTGATCCGCTGCTGCTTGACTTTCTCTTCTTGGACGGACCGCCCTGGTTTGGAGACGCAGACCGAGAGAGCGCCCGCCCAGGCACCGTGGACGTGCTCATGGTAGGTGTGCTCTTGCCCGACGTCGACGGAGCATATGAGCCGTTGTGTTGAGCCGCAGCCATGTCGCCACTGGATGGGGACATGCGGAAAGCGGGACTCTGGACCGGAGGCACAAGGCCATTCGCATCCATGGCTGGCCCGGGCACTGTCGAGGTCGTGACCGTCTCCGACATTGCTGGTTGTGACGAGGGCTGCGCGATGGGGTGGGTCTTGTGGTCGTCGGTTATCATGATGGGGTTAGACATGGCCTGAGCGATGACACGATCCTGAAAGTCCTTGATGGTGAAGATGACGTTGAACCCCATCTTCTCGTTGTGGTGCCGGCAGTAGCAAGCAATACGCATCGGTGCGTCGATCTGCATGGCACGATTGGTTACGGCCGTCTCCGGCCGCCCGCTCGGGTCCAAGACGCCGCTCAGCGGCTGCCACTCCTTGAGCTCCTGCGTGTTGAAGACGATGACGCGACGCTCCTCGTCCATGCTCCACAGCTTCTCCTCGTCAGGCTTCTTGATCTTCTTTCGCGCTGCCCTCTTCCGTTCTCTGGTGATGCAACCTTGGCAGATGCGGACGTCGCCGCCGTTCTGGGGCGAGAACTCATCATCCTGCTCCGGAAGGTAACCTTGCGGGAGCTTCGTCGCTCTCTCCAAAGCCTTTTGCTTCATCCCGGGCAGTTCCATGGCGCTGGTGCAGACCAGCGTCACGAACAGTTCGAGGGTGTCGGGTGACCTCTCCGGCGGGGGCTTCGTCAGTAGCTTAGGCTTTGATATTGTGTGGGCGGGCAGGTGCAGCTTCGTCACACCAGGAGGCAAAGGAGACAATGTCATCTTGATGGGAATCTGGGTCTCGACGCGTGACTTGAGCGGCGTAGGCATGATCCTCAGCTCGTATCCGCCCGTGAAATTGAAGGGTGCCGTGTTATAAAGGGCGCGTTGCTGCGGCATGGGCATGGGCTGAGCCATCGATCCTGCGAAATGGCCCGGAGTGGGCAAAGCGTCCGGTCTCGTCGGGGCGGTCACGTCCACCCTGTTAGGCCACATGGAGGTGCCGCTGATAACTTTGGAGAAGTCATGGCCTGCGTTGGGTGAGGGGGAGTTGAAAAAGGTGGCTGCCGGGGACGAGTTCTGGCTAGTCACCATGGCCGACATTGGTGACACCTCTCTCGAGCCAGCCGATTTGACGCCGTTCATGGGAGACGCCATTGAGTATTGCTGCCAGAAGTGGTTAAAAACCCATCCGCATCGTCGTCAAGGCATCAGTAGCACTTACAGATACTTGTTTCTTGTGGCCGGCGGCTTTTGCTTTGGCCGCCTGATGGGGCTTCTTGGGACTGGTAGTCTTGATGGTGGGCATCTCGGGAGACGCCATGTTGATCTGACCGCCAGAGGGGCCCTCCGGACTGCTCGACGCGCCCTCAAAGTCAAATGAGCGGTCCATGAAGCTGTCATCTGTCTCGCCAAAACCGTAGATGCCGTCCATCACGGCCGACGAATCGGCTTCGCGGCCGAAGGTGAAGGCGTTGTCGTCGTCATCGTACGTCGCAAAGTCTGGGTTGGCCCACTCCATCTTGACATCGTTACCATCCCCCATCGCCGTGTCGCCGGCGGTTGCGGGGGTCTTGGCCGACGCAGAGCTGCCGGTCCTCTTGGTGGACGAGGCCGACTCGGACGAGGAGTCGTGGTACGACTCGTTGGGCGAGTCGGGCAGAGGATCGGCTACGAGCTCCTGGGGGTTCAAGAAGGCTTTCTGGTCGTTTGTTCCTATCGTGTCCAGGCTCTGCAGAGTATCTGGGCTGTTGGAGAAGTCGAAGAAGTTGGAGGCAGCGAACTCATCGTCGAAGTCGTGGAACTCGCCGCTGGACACTCCCGCTCCCGCGATAAGAGGGCTGCCGGCACCTGTGCCTCCTGCAGATGTCATGACCAGCAGGGACGGCCGCGCGCGTCCTCCTCAATCGGGCAGGATTGAGGGGATCGTCTGCTGGAACGTGACGCAATCGCCGGGCACGTTGCCGGTTGAATGTCGGTGGACGAGGTCGAGGGGCTGGGGGGGGGGGCGTGGGCGCGAGAGGCAAAAAAAGGGTTCGACTCTGGGCGCCTCGAGAAGGGGTCGATAGGTGCTCAAGGGCTCAAAAATCCCATTCCCTTATCGTGCGGGGGAATGCTGCCGGCGTCGCAGGCTGCGGGAAGGGCTCGGTCGTCGACGGCCGGAGGCTGTGAGTCGTGGGAAAAGCAAGGTGACGGTCGAGCACGCGCGACGGAGGCGTCAATTGGTTGGGGGTCGACGTCGCCAACGGGAAGCGCCGGGGCCTGTCTGAGGACGTCGCCGGTGGGCGTGGATGGCACTCGGGGGCCTGGCGCTCGCTCCGTGAGATGCGTCGATGGGCGGCGATGCGGTGATGCGGAAGGGGGCAGGGAAGAGTCTGCGATGAGTTGGGAGGTAGCAGGCGATGGCCAGCAGAGGGACGTGGGACGGCGACGGGGCCGGGTGGAGGAGGTTTGATCCCCTGGGCCCTGGAGGCGTTGGCGGTGGACACTTTCCCAGGTTACCTGATCCAGGCCGGCCGCAGCGCGAGCGAGCCAGAGGGCCAGGCGGCAGAAAGCCTGGAGCGTTAGTGGCCGTGGCGCCTCACACCGGTGGGGCCTCTGCACCCAGGCCGTTCATTGTGCGCTTGTCAGTTGCCTCCACGAAAGGCCGCGTCGGACAGTGCCGAGGGGCATCTCCGGGGGGTCGCGGCACCGTGCGCTGCCGCCCCGGCTGGCGCGCGGCGGACAGTGCGGAATCCGCCGAAGGAAGGGCTTGTCGCGGTGGGGTGGGGGTCTGCTGCGGCCAATGGCGACGCGGCTGGCGCTCATGACTCTCGCCGCAGCAGGCTCTGCAGCGACGACCTCCACTGTGTCTCGCTGCGGTCATCTGCACCTCCAGGGCCCAACTTGGGCCATGGGCCTGTGACGCACAACAAAATGGAACGGCGCCCCGTAGCGAACAGCTGTCCACTCCAAATTGCCCCAACCTTCGCCAACAGCCCCAACCCAGCCGCGGGACGTCCGGGGAAATACACGACGACCACGTTGTCCCGTCTCCCGAACCGCGGCCCAGCCTCGTCCTGCTGCCGCGTCATTACGCAAGCCTTGTCGCTGGCCGTTGAGCGCATCCATCGGCATGTACCGTGAAGTACGGAGTGCTCGTACTCGTACGTCAAGTCGCCGCCGCCGCCGCCTAGGGGCTGTACGAGCATGCAATCGTACGTTGGCCCCAGCCGTCGAACGGGAACGGCACCGCGCCTTGGGATTCACGGGCAATTGAAGCTTCGGGTCCCACCCGCCAGCTGTCCAGTGCCAGCCTTCACGTAAACTATGCCCTGAGGAATCCGCAAGGCGTGACATGCTACAAGCCCTAAGCGTCTCGTAGATGTAGCATGGATCTCATCGACGGCCTGGCTGCCGGTTATTGGCAAGGTATTGGCATACTACCGCCGAGCATCCCCGTTAGCACGCCGCCACGCCGCTCGGTGCGGTCCGGCTCGCCAGCGACAACGCAGACAATGCCTCTGCGTCCTCGGCGCATTGCGCTGGCTATCAGTTGCCGTCCATTAGCCGCGAGGCAACTTTATTGCAACGTCATTCGACCATCGGGATTCAATCCGCATGCCGTATCTGGGACCGGACCGACAGGCTCTTGAAGCCGTTGCCCGGCCTTCGGGCCGTTCATCTATCCCACGCCGTGGTGGAGCGAGACCTGGCCAATCACTTGGCGCCGGACGCCCGTCGTCCCCCCACTGCTGTTCTGCGTGTGCGGCAGCGGCGACGCCGTTCCCTACCTTACCTTATCTCTGGGTGCCGAGCCCAAGCCTCCTGCAGGCGGCGTCGCTTTGCGTTACCCTGCGATAAGAGCTTCTCGGGGATATTGTGGACATTCCTGGACGAGCACCAAATTCCAGCTGTTTGCAGAGAGAGCACGGAGTATGTAGGCCTTTGCACGCAGGCAGCCCAAATCGCAGTCTCCCCCCACATCGCCTGGGCCGATCGATCATCCGTACGGGATATGTACAGAAGCAATGTCGTGTCCCATCCCTGGCGCCATCGCCGCATTCATGCAAGGCCGGATGGTGAATCTGGCTGCTTATCAGCCGATGCCGGCCAAGACCTGGTTTTGGCATTTGTGCTCTGCCATTTGTCTTGTTCGGGTTCATCGGGGGTCTAAGTGACTTACGGAGTACAGACCGCGGACATGTTCAAAGCGGGAACGGCCAGAAAAACCATACGTAGCTTGCTTGCTTGCATAGCAAAGAACTGTAATGGGCATTGAATGCCGAGACACCCTCGAACACGACAAGAGGTGGCATGCTAGGGCCGCGAGCCAAGACGATTATCGTTACTGTGCACTCGCCACGTCCAAGCCCGGTTGCATGTCGATCCGGCAGCTCGGGTCAGCGTTCAAGATTTGATTCGCCCCAACAGTTCAAAGTGTGTATTTTTTTGCTTGTAGCAAAGAGGAGATGACCAAGTATCACAAACAGAGTTCAGACAGGACGCCCTCTCCTGGACCTGACGGCCCTGAGAATCGCCACCTAGCACCGCACCATTACGACCTTCACCACATTTTTTTTAACGCCAGATGGCTAACCTGCTATTGAGCGGCAACAGTCTCACCACTGTCCTCTGCCGGAGCAGCTGCTACATGGCCGCCGCTGTACACTTCGTCGGGAAACCGGATTTCCCGTCTCGGGGGAATCCTGGTCGCCGGCTCTTCGTCGAGCTGAATGGCCGAGCCAGATGACGGACCAACTCGCGGAGTACCAGCACGAGGAGTACCGGCCAGAGGGGTGCCCGACAGAGAAGTGCCGACTTGCGGAGAGTCGGTACGAGACTGGGACGAGGGTACCACCGATCGAGCCGGAGCCCGGCCGGCCGTCGTAATCGTAGGACGGATTGCGCTAGACTCGACGTCGTCCTTGTCACGGCTCAGCCATGTGCCGATGACGGGGATCCTCCGTCGCGCCTCGACCGCGCCCGGATCGTCGCTCAAGCTCTCGCTAAGCACCCGCGTGAGCCTTGGGGCCAGATATCCCAGCTTTCCCAACGGGATGCTGAGTCCATGGACGACCTGGTAATCGTTAGATTAGGGCTCATAGCCAGACGCTGTAGACGAAACTTACGATGCTGCATACGGCTAGGAACCAGACAACGATCCGAACCGTGTCCGCGAGGTCCACAACATCTGCACGGGGAGTCCCGTCGTCATCGCTCAGATGCTCTTCGATAAACTCCAGGGTCACGAACAAGTAGAAGACGGCCGAGACGCCAATGGGCCCGAAGAAGCCAACGAAAATGGCCTGTCTGAACTCTTCAATCTGGTGGATCCAGGTGTGCATGCCAAACACCCAAGGCAGCCGGCGGAAGAGCAGCACGAGGATGCCGAGCACGACGAGGCGCCAGGTGGCGACGACGGCGTTGTGGCCAAACTCGGCCCAGGGGATGACGGCCCCGTACCACAAGAAGACGGTGACGTTGAGGAGCATGTCAATCGTTGGCTGCAGCGAGTCGTCCTTGGTCTCCAGCCGGAACCAGTCGTCCCAGGTAAAGGCATTACCCGCAATGAAGCAGGCCAGCACGTCGTCGGTCCCGATGAGGCCGCAGGTGCCAAGGACGAAGAGGGCGAGGGAGACGGCAAAGACGAGGAAGCTTTCGCGATCGACGTAGTTGTGCTCCTCGGCCCAGTGAAGGAGCTCCTTGCCCACCCATCCAACCACGGCGCCATACAGTATGCTGAGGATGATGGTATATCCCCAAGTGAAGGCGAACCAGAGACCCATTGCGTCCCCGGCGCCGCCTGATGTCGCGCCTGACCCCACGTACTTGATGAGGTACAAGGCAAAGAACAGGAACGGGTAGCCAAGGCCGTCATTGGTGCCCGACTCGGCGACGATGAGGTTCTGCAGATCCTTGGGGATGTTGCGGTCTGCAAACTTGCCCTTGACAATCACGGCCGAGAGGACGGGGTCCGTGGGCGTCACGCAGGCCCCGACAGCGAGGGCGTGCAGGAAGCTGGGCGTCCCGACGAGGCCCCAGACGAGGAGGCTCGTGGAGAGCCACATGCACACCATGCCCGGGCCAACCAGCAGCACGACGGACTTCAATTCCGTCCAGAGATACTTGCTGGGAAGCTGGACGCCTGCCAAGACCAGCTGGACGCCGAGCACCAGGCGCGAGAAGTTGAGCGTGATGGCGCTGAGGTTGTCCTGGCAGTCGATATCGGAGACGCCCGGCTGGTTGCACTCGGCATAGTCCCGAGGTCGGATGAAGTTGGCCCCATTGGGCCCAAAGCCCACGCCCACGAGGAGCGAGATGACTGTCGCCGCGGCCGTCAGCAGAGTTCACAATCGACATGACAGTTCCAGCCTATGACGCCGGCCAAGTCCCCGTCACAGATCCGCCAAGCCGCGATGCGGGGAAGGGCAAAAAGACGGGTAGGGCTACTCACGAGCCTCGGAGAGGTAGAAATTTTCCTTCAAGAGGAACGACACCAGACCGAACAGCGAGATGAAGCCGCCGATCAGGGCCACGATGATGTTGAAGTTGGACAGCTGCAGCGGAACCGCCCAGATGTTTTGCGCCATCCCGGCGACAAAAGGCGTTAGCAGCGCGACAGGCGGGTGGAAACGACGACTTCGGACAGCACGAGAAGTGAGTTCATAGCTCTGTGGTTTCGACGGCGATGGGGTCGGGCGGTTGTGTGCTTCGTAGCAACGGGCAGGCAGGGCAGACGACGGGGGAAGCAGACGCTGCGCCGAATCGTTTTAACCTGCCGTGAGGTGGTGACAGATGGAAAGGTGGTGGAGGAGGGGAGGCAAAATTCATTGCTTGGCGTCGATGGAGTCACGGGCAATCGGCAAACCCACCCACTACGGCGTTGGCGTCGGGCGACGAGGACTGCCCGCTCTGGTGGCGCTGGAGCTGGCGTGGAGCCGCCCGGCGACGCCCCGGGGCCCGATCCCAGTGGCCGCCGGCTGCCACAGCCCCAAAGGCAAAACTTTCAGCTGCCTTATACCTATCATACCGACCTGCTCGTTGGAGCAGCCCTGCGCCCGCCAATAGCCTCACGCCCGCCAGCCGGACGGGTCAACACGGAGCAGTCGTCGGGGGCGTCAACAGGGCATTGTGACGATGCTACACAGGCAGCTCCAAGCGGCGGCCTTTGACGGGCACACGATGACCGTGCATTTGTCCGATACCGAAAGCTGCTGCTGCAGGAACACGACGCCGTCACGGGCCGGTCAAGCCCTGGTCCCCGCAGGCCAGCCCGCCACGCGGAGTCTCACCTGCAGCTCATCCACCCGCAGCGCTGACGCTGCGTGTGATTTGAAACCGACTTGGACTGAGGAGCGCACATTTCATTGTCTGCTTCCAAGGGATGGCTAAATACACGGCTAAAACGAGAGCAATGGCAGACCCAACTCCGATGCAGACGGACGGAGCTCTGCGGCGGTCCCTATCGCCGCCTCGACAAGTGCCCTCGATGGGCCAGAACTCGGCATCAAATCGCAGCCTCTTATCTGTCGCACGAACTTCCGTAGAGATCCCATCCGCGAGCAGAGTCACGTAACTCCAATCTTGGCGCCCCGGACGGCCAACCGGTCGGCCGCGACGTTGCCCCGGTCAGAGGCATGGCCCTTGACCCAGCGGAAGTACGTCTGCCCTCCAGCCCGCGTCCGCTCTTCCATCTTGTCCAGCACTGCCCGGATGATGTCCTGATTCTTGACCTTTTCCCCCGTGGCCGTCACCCATCCCTTCTTCTTCCATCCGATGGCCCACTGCGTCACGCAGTTGATCGAGTATTGACTGTCGCTGATGATCTGCACTGCCTGGTCCGCCGGTGCGATTTCCAGTGCTCGCAGCATGGCCATCAGCTCGGCACGCTGGTTTGTTTGTGGCTCGCCCTCGAGGCGCTCCGAAACGTTGCGCGGGTCGCCGTCGCCGAAGAAAACGCCCACGCCGGCTCTCGACCCTGCCTTTCCGTTGGCGAGGCTGCTCCCGTCGGTGTATATACGCTGCATGCCGTCGGGCTCCGTGGCCGCAGCTTCTTTCGCAGCTTCTTTCGACGTCGTCTTGGTCTGTTTCTCCGCGGGAGGTTCATGCCTCTCCTCGACCACTTCTCCCAACGCCTCGATGGCTTCCTTGTTGCCAAACTGCTTGATGTATGCCACGGCCTCTTTCCGCTTCCCAAAACGCTTGTACTTTGGGCCCTTGACTCCCTTTATCGCCTCGGCAGCCTCGCTCCAATCCGTGTAGATGCCTGTCGGCCGACCCACCGCAACGGCGTAGAACTTGTCGGGCTCGTTAGCGGGTGCCAGGACCTTCTTTCCCGCCGCAAACGCGTCCGCATCTTCTCTCGACGTAAATGATTTGACTACATGAAAAACCGTCGTCAGTCTCTCGGTTCAGACCGCCGGCATTTTGGAGGGATTCGACCGAGCAAGCACTTACAGATGGCACCCCTGAACCCAGCCGTCTGGCTGGAGCACTCGTCGTATGTCAGGTACACGCCGGGCCTAAAGCCGACCTGTACAGCGTAGTACTTTTGTACGTTGTCCACCTTTCGTTTTTTGGATGGCCCAGACGCCGCCGCCGTCCCCGGCGCAGACCTTCTTTTATTCATGCTGCCGAGCGGGTCGGTGGAGCTGACAAGGAAATTGAATATCGAAAAGTCGGGCGCCGCTGCGCGTGCATATCCTCGCGCCAGGCGACCGTCTGCTCTCGTTGCTGCGGCGGCAAGCTGCCAGTGAGGGAGCCTGCAGTGGCGGAGTTGGTGCTTCAGACGGGAGCTGGCCGCCAGGCTTGATATGCTGTCGCTGGTTGCGGTTGCACAAGGCTGAAGGCGAGGTCGGAGTCAAAGGAAGGGCATGGCGCGAGGGCGAGTAAAGGGAACCGGAATCGCTGCACGAACGGCCCCGACCGATGCGTGCCGTGGCGCACGGCACAGAAGGCGGGAGCGAGTGTCGTTGAGAGCTGCGCGTACAGTGGGAGAATGGGGGAGGGAATCGGAACAGAATTTAGGTGGGAAGGGAGAAGGAGAGAGGAGAGAGAGAGAGCGAGAGGGGGG
>JALHBU010000189.1:0-34061 GCA_024340005.1 Tolypocladium tropicale | reverse complement strand
GGGGGGGGGGCAAGGGATTGAATTTACAGCATCGGCCACATCGTCGATTGTTCGAGGGATCTTCGCACCCGACTTGAAGGACGAGCCAAGATTTGCCAGCCAAGCTAGGAGCGCCATTGGGAAGACGCCCTGATCCTGGTACTTGGAAATGTTGACGCTGTCGTTGCGCTTGCTCAGCTTGCTGCCGTCCGAATTGACCAGCAGGCCCAGGTGAGCAAACGTTGGCGGCTGCCAGCCGAATGCCTGGTAGAGAGCTAGGTGCTTGGGGGTCGAGATGAGCCATTCCTGTCAACGGTCAGCTAGCCACTCTCACACGCACACACCAATGAACGAATGCAGGCTCACCTCGCCCCTGATGACATGCGTTATCTTCATCAAGTGGTCGTCGACAACGTTGGCCAGATGATAGGTGGGGAAACCGTCCGTCTTCAGAACGATAAAGTCCTCCTCCGGGTCCTTCTTCTGAAACGAGCCGTAGATGGCATCTCGGAACTTGTGTCGGCCAAAGGCGTCGCCTTTGAAGCGCACCACATGAGCCTCTCCTCGGGCAGCGCGATCATCAGACTCGGATGCGTCAATGGAGCGACACGTGCCCGGGTAGACGGTTGGCTTGCCGGCATCGTGCAGCTCTCGCTTCTGAGTCTCGAGCTGCTCGGAGCTGCAGAAGCAACGGTAGGCATGATCGCTATCGACAAGTTTCTGCACATGGTCTCTGTACACATCCAAACGTTCAGACTAACATAGTCAACATCAGACGAAAAGCCAGGGGGCACAGGACTGGCTGATGGGCCCTACCTGTCTGTATGGGCCGTGGGGGCCACCGCAATCAGGGCCTTCATCCCAGGACAGACCAGCCCACTGAAGGTCATTGATGAGGCGCTCTTCAGCATCTTCAACGAGACGACTCTGTGTGAGATTAGCAGGAGCCCGATGCTGGAGAGTGTGACGGGACGGCCGACTTGATCTGTGTCCTCTATCCGCAGAATGAATGCGCCGCCTTGGGACGCGCTCGCAGCTAGCTTGTTGAACAAGGCCGTTCGGAGAGAGCCTAGGTGCAAGTAACCCGTGGGTGACGGCGCAAACCGCGCTCGTATCGGAACCTGCGAACTTTGGCCGAGGATGGTGCGAGCTGAGGCATTGCCCGAGGTCCCGTCCGACAGCTCAGAAGCCTTGCTCTTGCTTCGCAACCGCCTAAGCCCTGATTCTCGACCAGTATTCTTTGGTGCCTTGGAATCGTATTCCACTGCCCTGGCAACCCTATCCTTCTCGGTGCCAGCTGCTTCGGCAGAACTGCTCAAGTGAGCCGCGCTACCATGGTGAATGAGAACGATTGGCAAGCGAGCCCGTGGCGCGGTAACGCTTCGGTCCCGGCACCGAGGAGCAGCCAGCAGGCTGCATCTCGGACAGGCAATGGATCTTGCAAGCCGCGAAGACCGAACGGCGAAGGACATGGTCGAGCAGCTGCTCAAACCGCAGCCATGATGCTTTGGTGTCGAGAGGCTACAAGTACTGAAATTCGAGGCCGCTGTCGACACCGGCTGCGCCACTGTGGCGCACTTGCAGGTGCCTAATAAAGCTGTTCGCAACATCGGCTAGCGAGACTGTTATCGAGATAAGACAGACAGACGATGGGAGCCCCAGGACTACATTTAAATGTGAAGCATGCGTGCAGACAGCATCACTCCAAGCGGATCAAGACCTGTTCGGCAGAAAGACGCGTTGACACTTCGTAGGATGCCGTATCCGCTTGAAGAGCGCCCCGTCGCAGCGCCTCACGGCGATTGCCAGAAGGCAGTGCTTGCAGCAAGTCCCTGAGCCTGCCAGCGAATAGCGTACTTGTAGTGCGGATGCAGTCTCGGGTTGTCAAAAGGACGCCGACGTTTCACAGAAACTCGCGACTTTCTCGAGGCAAAAGGCCCTTCTTGCACTCCGCAGGCAGCAGGGGAACCTTGTGAGTCAAAGCCGCCCGTCCAATCCTCATCGCCGCCCAGGTACCTTAGTCACGGCACTGCGCCTTGACAGAGAGAGAGTAAGAGGCTGGATTGGTTGCCCATTTCAGCCCCGCGCCAGGCCAAAATATTTTTAAAAATCTACTGGGCGGCTTTAGGCGCTCCACTGCTCTACTGGCTGTCGGCCGACAACTGATTGCAGAACCTGCAATCTTCGCGCGCAAACCTTCACCATGGCCGGATTCCAACCCAACGCCGGCCCTGGGGTCGAGGAGGAGATCGATCTCTATGGTGAGCATGCCAGAGCGACCCGTGTGATGTCCCGTCTGACCGACCGCCTTCGCAGAGCTGCTGTCCATCGAGCGGGATGCCTCGCAAGACCAGATCAAGAAGGCCTATCGCAAGGTCAGCACCGCCTATCCCGCTACACCACGACGAAGCAGACGCTGACCCAAAGCAGGCCGCTCTTCGGTACCACCCGGACAAAGTTCCCGAGGAGCAGCGGCAGGAATCCGAGGTCAAGTTCAAGGAGATTACGCAAGCCTACGAGATTCTCAGCGATGACCAGAAGCGCCACCTCTACGACGCCCATGGCATGGCCGCCTTTGACGGTTCCCGAGGCGGCCCTGGCGGCCCCGAGGTCGACCTGAACGACATCCTCTCGCAGATGTTCGGCTTCAACATGGGCGGCCCCGGCGCCGGGCCTGGCGGACCCCGACGGGCCCGACGAGGTCCCGACGAGGAGCAGGAGTACAAGGTGACGCTCGAGGAGCTCTACAAGGGCAAGACTGTCAAGTTCGCCGCCAATAAGCAGGTCGTCTGCGGCCAGTGCAAGGGCTCGGGCGGCAAGGAAAAGGCCAAGCCGACGTCGTGCGAGCGCTGCAAGGGCAACGGCATGGTCGAGGCAATCCGACAGATCGGCCCTGGCATGATGCGTCGCGAGACCGTCCTGTGCGACCACTGCCAGGGCTCCGGCAACTTCTACAAGGAGAAGGACCGCTGCAAGAAGTGCAAGGGCAAGCGGACCGTGCAGGAGAAGAAGGCGCTCGAGATCTACATCCCGCGAGGATCCATGCAAGGGGAACGCATCGTGCTGGAGGGCGAGGCCGACCAGTACCCCGACCAGATACCCGGAGACATCGTCTTCACCCTGACCGAAGAGCCCCACGACGTGTTTTCGCGGCTCGGAAACGACCTGTCGGCCGAGCTGAAGGTTACGCTGGCCGAGGCGCTGACCGGCTTCTCGCGGGTCGTGCTGAAGCACCTCGATGGGCGAGGCATCTCCATTGAGCGGCCGCGGGGCAAGATCCTGAGGCCTGGAGACTGCATCAAGATCGAGGGAGAGGGCATGCCGATGAAGCGAGGCGAAACCAAGGGCGACCTGTACCTTCTCGTCAACGTCGAGTTCCCAGAGGACGGTTGGCTCAAGGACGACGCCTCGTACGAGGCTCTCAGCAAGATGCTCCCCGCCCCTGCCGCGCCGATACAGGCCGACGAGGTCGATGAGGTCGAGTACGAGGACGGGGCAGACATTGAAAAGGTGAGTGGCGTGCTGCCGACGCATTCCGCAAGCGGGAAAGGCAAGCCCCCATGCTAACCCAGGCTGCAGATGGGCGAGAACTCGGGAGACCCGCGTTTTGCCAGCGAATGGGAGGACGAGGACGCCGACGACGGGCAGGCTCAATGCCAGACGCAGTAGAGCCAGAGTTCGCACCTAGCCCGTTCGGCCAGCGCATATGACATAGACCAAGTAGAGACTACCAGAGACGGCTGAAGGGGCAAAAGACGGCAGGCACACTTCCGGTTACGACTTATGACGATCCGGGATCTAGAGAAAGGGAACCCAGGACCAAGACGGACGAGGGCGGCGCTGGTGTAGAGCATGTTCACCAGCCCAGGGATGGCACTTCAGGAGCCAGAGGGTGTCGGTTGATCGTACATTGGCAAGATAGGGTACATAAGCACCACTTCAACTCACGATTCTCGACGCGGATGAGGCTGCCATGGATCTTCGCTGTAGAGGTGCCGAGACCGACCATTGGAAGCGCGGTGCAGAGGAGAGTCGACTTGGGTCCCTCAGAAGAGTAATTGCCTACCAAGGCTGCCACAAGATCTCAACTCAGATATCGCGGGGCGGTTACGTAGTTTGGTCCCCCCACCTTGCCTGTGGGCTGCCCACCGCCCCGCGACAACCAACCCAACCTCGTGCTTCAACCTTCACCATCCGTCGGCGCCTCCACGCAGGCCAACCTCGGATGCGTTGCCTCGAACACGATCCCGTACCGAGACATCACCTGCCCTGCCGCCATGTCCCGCAAAGGCGTCGGCATCGGGGCCTTTGACCGCTCCCGCGTCACGTCGGCGCACTACGCCTCGCACGGGTCCTCGTTGCGGGCGACCAACGCGCAGGCGCTCGAGACGCAGCTGTCCGTCTTCCGCTCGCTGCTGCAGCAGTTTGCGCAGACGCACGCCAAGGACATACGCTCCGACCCGTCGTTCCGGGCGCAGTTCGCGCGCATGTGCACCGCCATCGGCGTCGACCCCCTCGCGAGCAGCAGCAGCGGCGGCGGCGGCGGTGGAAGCGGCGGCGTGGGCTCGATATGGGCGCAGCTTCTCGGCAAGACGGTCAACGACTTCTACTTTGAGCTCGCCGTGCGCGTCGTCGAGGTCTGCGGCGCGACGAGGGGCGAGAACGGCGGGCTCATCGGGCTGCGCGAGGTGCGCGAGCGGCTGTCTCGGGCGCGCGGCGGCGGCGGCGGCGGCGGCGACAGCGGAAGCGGAAGCGGCACGTCCGACATCTCCGAGGACGACGTGCGGCGCGCCGTCGAGACGCTGCGGCCGCTGGGCGGCAGCTACGGCATCGTGCGCGTCGGCCGCAAGGAGTACATCCGCAGCGTCCCGCGGGAGCTGAGCGGCGACCAGGCGGCCGTCGTCGAGGCCGCGCAGGTGCTGGGCTACGTGAGCGAGAGCATGCTGCGCGACAACCTGGGCTGGGAGGGGGCGCGCTGCCGGACCGTCATCGACGACCTGCTGGCCGAGGGCATGCTGTGGGTGGACAAGCAGACGGGCGGCGAGTGGGAGTACTGGAGCCCGAGCTTCATGGTAGATATCGAAGGCGGCGGCGGCGGCGGCAGCGGTGGTGGTGGTGACGCCGTGGGAGAGTGAGGCCAGATACATGGGCCCGGAAAGCGACATGAACTGTGCAGGCAAACAGCAGACAGCCTTCTCCGAGCCACGTTCTCGTACTCTCACTTCTCGCCCTCTCCTCTGAGCGGCGCCGCCGGCTTCGACCTTGAGCCATGCCAGCTAGCTGGTTACGGACCAAGGATCTGACAGCAAGCCTCGGCCACACGGATGGCAACGAAACCTGGCACGCCAACTTGACAATCAAGGCGCGCCCAGCTTCCTGCGACGGGGCGGAAACGGCCTTCTGAGAAGCAGGGCAAGCCGCCCGGCCTCTCGTCAACAAAGACTAAGAACACGGTGGAGCGGTTGAAAACATCAATAGACCTATCTACGTCAGGATAGACACATTCATCACACATGTAAAGTAACAGACAAAATATCCAAGCCAAACATTTACACAAATCATGGGCCCTGGCGGGTGATCCCATAACCCAAGGTACCCCCTCGTCGGTCTCCAGGCTTTCGACACATGGGAGCCTCCCGAACGGGAGCACATCGCACAGGCGAACAGCGCGACATCTCCTTTCCCCGAAACATCATCTCATTTGGACCCCCGCAGAATGCGCTGCCGAGACCATCAATGTCCACATGTCAGGCATGTTTCGACGTATTGCACATCCCCGCCCCGTATCACCGTTCATCGCCCAACACCCCAGTCTCTCGCCGCCGTCGGTGTCGCACGCTGCTTAGTATGGGGGGTTCGGTCCCATGGAGCCCATCGGGGGAGGGGGGTAGTCCTCGGGTCGGCCCATGCCGCCACGGCCGTCGCCGTAGTGCTTTCGGCGCAACGCGGCGATGCGCTTCTTCTTGGTGACGGTGTTGATGTAGGTACCGATGATGAAGGAGACGAGGTTGAAGAACGGCACCCAGAGCTGGTCGGGGAGGAACTTCTGGGCGAAGGCCAAGCAGATGGGCGAGGTGACCCACGAGATGCGCATGACCCTCCAAAAGCCGACCTTGACAGTTGCGCGGACCTGGTGGTAGGTCCGAGCGCCAGCGATGAGGGCCATGGCGACCAGGTAGATGCTATTTTGGATCGGCGCAATCTAGAAGGCAGCGAGTGTCAGATTCTGTGCTGTCCAAGGGGCACGGGACGGCTCAAGGGCCAGAGCGACGCACAATGAGGTTGCTGACGATGATCTGCATGATCTTGGCCTTGAGGCTGGTGCGGCCGCGGAAGACCTTTTGCAGCAGCCAGATGAGGAAGTGGCCCAGTGGAGCGCTGACGAGAGCGCCGTACGCGGCCATCTTGGGCACGCGCGAGGTGAAGTAGTGATTGTGCTTGTTGCGGTCCTTGGCCAACCACGAGGCGATGAACTCCTGGGCGCCGGCCAGAGATCCGGCGGTGAGCATCTTTGTGCGCAGCGGGTTCGACTCGAGCTGCTTGATGTAGGCCTGCGTCGGTCGCGTCACGTCAGTCAGCGTCTTCGCAACCGGCGTCGTACGGGTTTCCCTCGATGCCCTCGACGTACCGCCAGGTAGCCCTTGGTGCCGGCATTCTGCATGCCGCCGGTGAGGGCGGTGCCAACCCTCTCGGCGATGGGATGCTTGCCGCTGGTGCCGGGGATGTTGCTGCGCTCGGGAGCGGCGCCCGACATGACGTTCTGCGCCGTCTGCTTGAGCGTGTCCCGCTCGAACTTGACCGACATGGTGACGACGCTGGAGGGGGGAGAGTGGCGGGACCCTCGGTGCGGCGAAGAGGAATGCTGCGTTCTACGTCCCAGAGACAGACGGGAGACCGAGAGTCAGCGGATGAAACAGGAGGGGATCGGGTTGCAGTGGAGGGATGGTTGGATGGATTGGGTGCAATTGTGAGGCTTCCATGTCCTGGGCATCTAGCCAGTGCATTTGTTTACGCCTCGGAACCACCCAAACACGCCCAGCCACCGGGGGCGGCCGCGGCGGACCCCTGCTTGCCCTGGGTCCTCGGCCGCGGGCGAGTACTCCGTACGGACGGTAATGCAACTTGTGCAGCACGCCCAGTGCCAGCCGTGAATATGCGTGGCTTGTTTGCAGATAAAAACTCACCTCGGTGCAATGCTTTGGTCAACGTCGAGCCGTTTGATGTATCGCGTCAACGGGAAACGAACAGGGCGAGGAGAGGGGGAGGTCGTGATACCAGCGGCCACAGAGGCAGTCGGAGCAACAAGTCCCACCCACTACGAGCAGCCCGGACGGAGCGCGGAGAGTTTGGCTAGAGCTAATAGAGCTGGAGCTGGAGCTGGACCAGGCGCTGCCGAGTGGGGTGCTGGACGCAGCGGAGGACACAGCAGCTGCAGGGGGCTGGGTCGCCGTGCCTGGTGATTGGCTGCGTGCCTGTTTTGTCCCGAGGTCCGTCTTCTCCAGAGCAACGACGCTGGGGTCCCGTCGCTGCGTGGTGGGTGGGTGCGCTTGTGATATCGACGATGACCGTGCTGCTGCTGCCGCCGATGCTGCTGCTGAAGGTGTTGATAATGTCGATGATAGGTAAGGTACTGTTGCCGCCTCCCTGTATGCAGGCACGTGACGTGATCTGCCTGCCCTTTGCAAGGCAATCATCTCCCACCTCTTGCCTCGACAAGTGAGTGTATGCGACCGCACGCCTCACGGATGCATGCGGCCGGCGGGCATGCTAGTCACGGCTCTGAACGTTTGGTGCGTGGAGATTCCTACGGAAATATTGACTTGCGTCTGGCCAAATGCTTATATCTTTGCTCGAACTTGGCAGAGCTGCTCGTGCTGAATATTTACAGGTCAGGTAGGTCATATCCGCGCATGGCTTGGACCACTTCGTCTCCCGCTAGAGGAAGCAGCAGCAGCGGTATTGGATAGCCCTACCCAGCTAGCTACTGCCGTCCCTCATGCTCTCAAGCACCTTCTTCATCATCTGATCACCTACGATCTTGGCCTCGGCAAAGCGCGGCTCGAAAAAGTCCTGGGTGCTGACGAAGCGCTTCTCCCACGTCTCAAAGTGGCCGAGTGTCACGCACTCGGCCCAGCCGCGCGCCGCAAACGTGAACTCGAGATCGTCGCTGCGGTACCTCTTGTCATCGATGGCGGTACGCAGCGCCTCGTCGAGCAGCGCCGTGTTGCGGAACAGGTGCTCGGTGACGCCGAGCCGCAGACGGAACAGCGGCGTGCTGCACAGCATGTGGTCGTAGGGCACGATGCCCAGAGCCGCCCAGCAGTCCACCATGGCGAGCAGCGAGAGATGGTTGTTGGGCCGCTGCGACGCGTCGGTGGGCGTGCCGAGGGAGAAGGACGACAGGATGGAGGGCTCGATGAGTGGGCGCGTGTCCCAGCTGGTCGTTGTCGTCGCCGCAGCCGTTGCCGACGTCGATGGCAGACCGAAGACGCTGGACCGGGCGCAATAGACGCGCTCGCGCAGACCCTTGTAATCACCCTCGAGCATCAGCTTGTACAGGTCGGTGACGCTCTTGGCGTACTGGGCAACCTGCTTGCGCGCCTCCGGGTTCAGGATGGCGAGCCCCGCGTAGACGTGCCACTTTTGGCTGTAGATGCGTAGCATGATGTTCACCTTGACGTTCTCGATACCGCCAACGTAGCGGCTCAGCTCCCACGGGAACTGGCGGTTGGCGTGCCACGCCTTGCCCATGGACAGGAAGGCCGCGTGCGTCACGGCCTGCGTGTCGGCCGTGATTCGGTCGTGCTCCTGTGCGGTCAGGTACACGAATTTGGACTGCAAGCAGCTTAGCACCGCCTCGACCTTGTGCAGGGCCGCGTCCGAGGCACGGTGCTGGATGAGCACGAGCGGCTGGTTGCGAGGGTCAACGCCGGGTCCGTGGAGCGAGTGGCACGATACAATCGACACGTCCGCCGGCAGGTGGGCCTCGAAGGCCTGGATCTCGGGCGACTTGCAAGACGTCTGGCCGCCGACGATGGCACCCATCTTGGTAGCTGGCACATCGAGAGCGCGTTAACAAGATGCACCGGGGCAAGTCAAGGTCCACGGCTGGGAGGGGTCTCGTACAAGGACCATACTGCGCAATTACACGATCCACAACAGCCGCCTCGACGCTGTAGATGATGTAGTCGCTGGCGCGCGACACTAGGTGGCCATTTCGACATATCTCCAAGTTCTTCTGTGGCACCAGAACTTCAGCATCCGACCACATACGTAGGAAGCAAACAAGACGGAGGATGGCAAGCGAACACGCGAGGTCGTCGTACTCTTCCGGCATATTTCTCTTTGAGGCTATCATAACTATCTTCCCTGTCGCAGGCCAGGATTCTATGCAAGGGCATTTACGGTCATCATTCCTGTCTTGGAACCAAAGTCAGCGAGGTGCCTTGTAAACGAGCAGCGAGTACAGAGGTGTGAGAGGAAGGGGTCGTCAGACAAGAAAAAGTTAAGGTAGCTAGCGTGTTCATCAGTGAGGACCCAGGGCTGAGTCTGGGAGCCGGAACGGACCCCAGACGTCCCCGAGCCATACTCGAGCCAAATGCGCTCTAGTCATCCTTGACAGGGAAGAGTTGGGCAGAGGAAGGGTAACAAAAGCATGAGACTTACCATACGAAGGCTTGCCAGCGCCGGCGGCAGAGTCACGGCATCAACTCACCTCCAACCGGCGTCAGACATCCTCTCGGCGTACATTTTGCCCATGTCGCCCATGCCGATCAATCCGACAACGAAGTTTTCCATCCCGGCCGGGACCGTTCCAGGTGAAGAAGCCATTGCGTCTGCTACGTGGGGGGAGCAGAAGCAGGGACCATGAATCACATCCTGGAAGTGAACACCCTCTACAGCCTGGTCTCTTGTGCCCGAGCGTGCACGCTGGGTGAGACGCTTGCTCGAGGGCCGGTGCGAGGTGCGGTGGATAATAAGAGAAAGAGAAAAAAAAGACGAGGCGGGTCGGGCGAAGCAAAGTAGGATTTTGAGCTCTGGGATTACATAAGAATTTCTTGGTGTGGACCGCCCTGCGATATGCCCCATAAGGGCGAAGTGGCCCGTCCAGTCTGCGCAACGCGCGTATGGACACTTGCACGGGACCCAGCTTCAGCTTTTGTTTAAACTCGTCATCATGAAGGCTGTATTTGCGATAGGTTCCAATGGATCTGGCCAGCTAGGCATCGGCCACAAGGAAGATGTGTCTGTGCCCAAACAAGTCTACTTTGCGCCAAGCCCAGCGCCATCATCCGTCATCAAGGTCGCGGCAGGAGGGAACCATACGCTTCTTCTCACACATTCTGGTCAGCTCTACTGGAGCGGTGACCCGGCGAGCGGCGCCTGCGGCATCGTTTCCGAGTCAGACATGCCTTTATTCCAAGAAGTTTGTCTCAGTCAAGCCCCCGGGCAGGAAACGGGACGCATCGACTTGATAGCGGCAACCTGGGAGGCCTCCTTCGTCGTTTCAAGAGATGGCGACGGCAAAAGAACGAAATTGTTCAGTTTTGGATCAGGCATGAAGGGCGAACTGGGTTCTGGAACACTCATCGTGCGCACTCCGACGGCGACCCAGTTCAAGGACTTCCCTCCCGCTGGGACCGAGATTGTGGATTTGGCCGCCAGCATGGGCCATGCCGTGGCAGTACTGAGCAACGGCGATGCATACGGCTGGGGAAATTGCCGGAAAGCACAGATCGGAGACCCAGGAGCCGTAGTCCATTCACCTCGCAAGATCGACGGCATTGGCTTCAAGGTAGCTCGAGCGGTCTGCGCGAAAGAGTCTACATGTTTTCTAGGCGACCCTGAAAGCGGCGACATTTGTGTTCTCGGATCAGACAAATGGGGACTATCTTCCAAAGCTCCTGCAACTGCTCCCCCATGGATCGATGTTGGGGCCAGCTGGGGCGGCATCTACATCCTACGAAAGGATGGCTGCTTGGTGGGCTGGGGCCGGGATGACCACGGCCAGCTTCCGCCTCCAAATCTTCCCCGCCTTGATAAAATCGCCATTGGTAGCGAGCATGCCGTTGCCCTTTCGGCAGATGGCCAAGCCCTTGCTTGGGGCTGGGGCGAGCACGGAAATTGCGGCCCGCAGGTCGAGAACAACGACGTCAAGGGTCGTTGGAACGTCATCGCTTCGCCGAAATTCATGCCTCCGGGTTGTCAGATCGATTGCATCGGCGCGGGGTGTGCTACCAGCTGGGTAGGCATCACGAGTGACTGAATCGTATCATCCTCGAAGCTACGGCCAAGACGCGTCGTTTCCCTGCTCGACCAACGACCTCAGTCGGGGAAAAGTGCCAGGCTTTTGACGTCTGACAGCTTCTGCGTCGGCTCTACATAAGTCGAATCAGCGTGGGCAGGCTCGGCATATGCAGGATCGGCCGTCTGCCTCTCCTCTATCCGGCTCATGTGCATCGCAGAAGGGTTCTTCGCAAAGTCAGCGTCAAAATCCACGAAATCAAACAAAGATTCACACTCACAGGATCAGCACTGTGGTCCCACTCCAGTCTTGCGTCCTCCTCCGCATAGTCGTCCTCTTCCCTGACGGGCTCCCAACCGTCATCATCCACGAATAGGCTCTCTGACCGCAACGTGGGTGGGGGCGGCTTTTGTGACGGCCGCAGATCAAAAGCTCCGATCCGCGAGGCGCTGGCTCTAGCAGCACCAAGGCGTGGTGTCGGATTCGGCGGTTGGAGCTTTGCGGCTGCGGGCAGTACATCCTGCGGCCCCAATGAAGGTTGCGGCTGCTGCGGTACCTCGGATGGAGCGACGCTCGTCCTACGAGATGCTGCCTCCAAACGAGGGCCCGTGCTCGCGGCGCTCTTGCGGCCTTTCTTGGTCTTCTGGTTGGGGTTGCTACCGCGTTCGCCGACGGTCATGATGAGAAATTCGCATGAGATGGCATCGCTGGAGTAGGAGAGCTGTATGGGTCGAGCAGGCAGGGAGTACCGCGCTGACAATGCATTGCCCGTAATGCCAGCGTGTAGGATGATGGCACGGAAGTCCTTGACGGAGATGACAATGTGAAGCTTGTCTTCAGCTTCAATGTCATCGAATTCATCCACCTCGACGGCGATAGATGTTTGTAATGGCTTCTTCAGCACAGCTGGATCTCCCAGGTTAGCGGCCACGGGCGAGGGCAGTCCAAGCCGGCAGAAGTCACGCACCGTCTTCGCTCACGCTCTTCTCACTGAAGCAGGTGAAGTTGACATGATCGCCGTCCGTATTGATGTCCAGATATTCGATTCCAGGGCCGAAGTGATCCATCAACTGGCGCAACGTCCTTGACGATATGGTCCAGTGGTGCGGAGCATCCTGTCGGTTGAACTTGGCGTGCACGGGAACAGCCACCTCAAAGGGCAGTCGATGGGTTGACGTCAAGCCGTTTCTGAATACAATTCGGGCAATGAAGCGGCTCTTGACCCCTTCTCCGTCTTCAATGGCAACGTCGCATCTGTCGATGAGTGTATGCTTCTCTGCGTCCCGCTGGGCGTCGACGCTTGAGCGGCTTCGGAAGAGTGATATGAGGGCCTGGGCTCAACGTTAAGCAGCCGCACGGGCATTGTAGTCTGCGGGAGCTCTCCACTAACCCTAGCGTACAAGTTGCAGTAGAACCTTTCACGAAACTGCCCGCTGGCCTGGTACTGGTATCGGGAGAAGAACTTGTTGGTCGCGAACCTGAAGCTCGCATACGCAGATTTGGAGGAGTTGAGGGTGGTGAGGACAAACTGCAATGCACTCAGCAATTGCACTCCCAGACAAATCGGCCCGGGTGCGCCGATGTACGCACGGATTCTTTTCGCGCCTCGAGGGAGACATCATCGCTGAACTTGTTCAGGCAGATGAGAGCGTCGCGGAAGGCAGCGACGCCTTCCTCGCTCAGAGTGAACGTGAGCACGGCCATGCTGTGTGACTTGGCTGCCGGTCGAGGCCGCGGCGGCTCAATGTGCGTGGCTCAGCATAGCACCGGGCAGGGCTGCTTGTCGCGTAGTCGGAATCTCAACGGCGACGATGGCAACGGCGAGTCTCCTGCTTGGCCGCGACGCGGGCAAGTGTGGTGGGACGTGGCCGACCGTCCCGATACGTGCATAACAACCTCTGCCATTTGTTAGCGGGCTGTTTGCCCACGGACTGGCACTGGATGCAGACGCCCAGGTCACAGATCGTGATCAATTAAAAATGCCGTAATTATTGACTAGCCGGCTACGAATCAGACCAGCATTGGACACTTGTACGGACTGGTGTGCTCGGAGTTTGTGTTGCTCTCGAAGTCTCAGGATCCACCAACTTCCAAGGGCCGACGGCCCATGTCATTCACGGCCTTCCCACAAAGCCCGACAGGCTCATCACTGCTTTGAACAGGAAAAGGAACCCAAGCAAAACCTCCACAGCTCGCCTCGCACTTCGTCACGGGAGTGTCGGCCACTAACGCCTTGCAAGCAGAACAGGCCCATTGTCGCCTTTGCTGGTGGTGGGGCTACCTAAGTAGACAGCATCGGGGAAACTTATGTTACTCCTTACAATTCGACAGGTTACGGTGCTGTGTCCATTTACCCTGCGCACATTGAAACAACTCTCATTTGCGTCAAACCACGTCATCGAAGCCAATGTGCTCCCTGAAATGTACTAGTACTTGTAACAAGATATTCGACCCCATTCTCTACGTCTCAGGCACTCATCATGTCTTCGGTTACGTTCGCTTCCTTAGTTGTAGACCTGGCAAACGTCGCCCAGAGCATCAGGTGGCTTGAATTCGGTGTTCAGGGTCGACGTGATGGGGAGTACATGCTGCGTGCAATTTCGTCGGACTGTGATGAGCGATTTCAGACATGTTGGACGAAAGCTTCCTATCATCGCCGACGGAGACATGAGTTGCTTCAGGCCGGCCATCGATCGGCAAGTTGTCTGACTGTATCCAGGTAAGCAGGCTCAACAACAAGAGGCTGCCGCCGTTCCTGCGGTCGGGCTGCAACGCGAGCATAAATGTCATGCGAACGAACCACTGGGCGTGGAATGGCACTCGGCCCCAAGCCGCGCCTGGCACGAATCCAGCGGCCGATGGTGCGTTGACACGGGTCTCTCTCATTCTACAGCAAGAAATGAGGCTGCGTAAGGGAAAACGATTGACAGCCGCACGTGCGACGAGTCCAATCTGTATAGGTCATGGTGCGCCACAGCATAGAGATCTATAAGACGGTGCATGCTTGCTGTTGCCTGCAGGCGGTCCCGTGGTTGACCTCAATCCCGTTTCGTACGTCGTCCGACGCTTGCGAAAGTCGCACACTGTCAGATATCGCTAACAGGCTGCGGCACACCCCATCGTAGCCGCTTTTCAAGAGACCTGCCTTGGGGACCCAGGAAAGCGTTGTCAATTCGGACCCATACTCGACTAACATGTTCGCTATATCGGCCTTCTGGGTTGAATCATCGTCAACGGCTACCCAGGCTGCAACAAGGGCGAGGGGAATATGGCTCGCTCCAAACGGCCTGCGCCGCTTGAGTCTCTCGGCATGGGCTAGAATTTCTGTACAAAACATGTCGGCTTCCTCTGCGATGGACGGGTCATGCGGATCTAGAATGCGCAGCATTCCGTTGAAGGTCATGCCCATGGAAATGATGAGGCAGTACGCCGCGTGGTATCGAGTTTGCAGGCGCACAAGGTCGACGGGCAGTTGATCTGTAGGAGCGCAGCAGGCGGGCTCGATGACCTCCAGTAGATAGTTTCGCAAACCAGGGGTCTCAAGCCGGACCAGGTTGTACAAGGCTCTTATGGAGTGGATGTTCTGCGTAGGATAGCGGAGGATCTCAGCCATCTGAGCAATGCTGTGGAGGTCTAGGCACGTCAGCGACGCGCCGTTGAGGGATTGAACCGGCGAGGTTGGCCTATTTGCCTCAGCCAGCATAGGCAACCATGGTTCCAGGTGGATTGCCGGATTGAATATGCTCTCGATGAGCTACGTTGCATTCTTAGCGGTCTGGAACTCTTCTATAAGACCTCCCCGTGTCTCGCGAATTATAGGTACTTACCACAGACACGCTCATGGTGATAAGCATGGGAGACTTGAGCCCTGGCCTCCAGCTTCGAGAAACCATTACACCAATCAAATGGGCCATAGCTTCTCCGTGCCTGGGGAATGAGTCCTCCTCAGTGCCTATCCAACCCTTCGCTAAAGTCAGTGCTTGGCGGGCCAGGAGAGTCGTGGGATGGGGGATTGACCTGGCAGAGCATAATGAGGTAGATGGCGCACAGGGTTTGCTCCGAGTAGGCCGTGGCGGGATCTTGAAGGCATTTTTGCACCGAGCGCAGGGCGCGGGTGTACTTTGTGAGGGATTCGAGGGATACGTGGCCAACGTGGACGGACCGGAACGCGCTGGCGAGAGCGTCGGCCGAGGCATCGAGCGCCGCATGCCTCCCCAGCTGCGACGGGATGTCCTTGATGAATTCTCCGTAGCAGAATAAGTCGTACCTAGGGTCGGTGATCTCAAGGACGGAGACGAGAGCGCCAGTGGTGTGGGTGACTGCGTTGGTTAGGGGCCTCGAAGGAGCGCCAGCTCTCAAGCTGTTGTTACCGGACTCGGACAGGCCAGCTGGGCATCGTCGAACGAGCTGTGCGTGTCCCGCCCTTAGATTGGGCGTTTCGTCCTTGAACTTGTACCGCTGCTGGCCGCATCCAACGCAAGGGATCTTAAGGCGGGTGCAGCGCGAGCACGCCGGCTTGGCCAGGTCGCACTGGACGAATTGGACTCATGATCAGTCTGGTTGTTGGCTTGACTTGGCGTTCTCTCAGGTCAGATGCGAACCTTTTTCTTTTGCTTATGGCAAGCCTCGCACCCACGGAATGAGGGGACGCCGGGCATTATCGCGGCAGGTAAAGGGGCCGCCCGACGGAGCGAGGACAGGCGACAGCTGTCGATAGGCCGCCGCGGCTGCTTATGCGACGAAACGGGTAAAATGGGGCGCTTGAGGAGCCAGGTGGGCAGCTCAATGTGGTTGATTTACCGTTGCGATGGGACGCAGACCGGCTCGAGACGCAGACCGGCACGAGATGCAGATGGAGGCGGCCAATGAGGCCGTCTTAGGATGATCCGTGTAAGTGAAGAGTTGGAGCTCACACTGAGAAGCTGGATTGACCCTACCGCGCCACCAGAGATTGCGAACGGCGGATGAGAAACTGGCTCAGCAACTCGGCTCGGCTCGATGTCAACGCTTGAGCAGGCAGCAATTTATCGCTGGAGCAGAGAATCCGACCGCCTCCTGGGGCTCCCGAGTTGCGAGCCGAGCTCCCCTGCCAGAGACCTCATCGTCAATTGCCTCGACCCGCTGGCCTCAGCCCAGTCCCAGCTTGCGTGGCACTAGTCGCGGGAGTCAGCATGCGGGCTCATCCATGCCTAGGGGCGAGGAAGTGCCACCTAGGTACAGGCACATGGATATGAAGCAGGATGCACCACGGCGAGCGTGTTTGCCGGTGCAGAGAGAAGAGTCGCAACACCACCAGTCCCATCGCCCTGGAAGGTGGGTCTCCTAAGAAGTCGGCGGCTCATGGAACCAATCTAGGAATAGCCCAGGGTGGCACAGCTATTGCCTTTGTTGGCCTATTACATCCTTTCCTGCTCCGCGGACTTACAGGTTACCCCCAAATCATCACCACACTCTGATTGCACGAGTGCGGTACGGAGAACTGTACGGAGTATTGCGGGTACGCTTTCGAGGCTATCCAAATGCTGGGGCATCTTAGCCAACAGCAATGTCGGATGGGTGAGTCTTCTCGCCCCTGCTCCCACGCGAACCCTGAGCGTCCGGGCTCCGCGGCTCAAGTGACAGGACGGTATGTGCGAGGTAAGTTAGTTTGATACATACTTTTACGAGAACTATATCGCGACGAGAAATCCTATCGCACGCAATCGCGCCACGGGTTCGAGCGTCATACGCCGTGTTTACGGCCAAAATAAGAATCGAGCAAAAGTCAATAATTGGCTCCCTCTAGTCGGCATAGAGGACACTGACCATGGTGCATTGCAAAAATCAACTGCATACGTCAAAGGCACCCTACGAGTGCTGCTTCCAAGCTTGCCATGTAGGTGGTTTGCCTCCGGTAACGACAGCAAGACCACTCTTGACGTAGACCAAATTCAGAGACGTGCAGGGTCTGTCCAACATTGGACATCGTGGATAGCAACAGTGGGTAAGCAAGGGCGACTCGCCATGAGCGAGCGTTCACGTGGTTGCATCCATGTCGAAGGAAAGGCGCATAGGGCGCGTAACCAAAGCGAACAGCAAACGAATCTAGAAGCTGCCCACTTCGGACTACCTAGGTAGGTATTCAAGCCCGTACATACCTATTGCGCTAGCTTCTTCGCGTCCTTGTTCAGTGCGGTCCCAGCCACACTTTAACATGTATTGAAGTGAGGTGCTCATCGATCCTGAACCAGCTGAGAAAAGCAGACCGCAACGCAGTAGCAGAGCGTCCACGAGACGGTGCGTGGGCTGGACCGAAGTACACTCCACCATCGACAGAGGAGCCGCGGACATCCATGCATGTTCTGACGCTGGGCGGGAGGTCAAGCATCCAGGCGGTGCGAACTCGCTACAGTTACACACGTCCGACGCCATGAGCTGCCCCGACGGTTGCTACCTCCCTCCCCTTAGGGAGTGAGGCATTAAGGTTGATCCACGGCGGCGCCCAAAATCGGGCGCAGAACCAAAGGTAACAAAGCACACCACCTACAGTGTGCGCTCGCAAGCTTCCCCCATCCCCCTCTTGACTCCCGGTGCAATGGCGAGACTGGAGACACAGGAAAAGCCAGCTGAAATATCTGATGAGCCTGTTCTTGCACTTGCCCTGGGGATCGATTCCTGGTTGGAGTTGTCGCTCAATCAATTAAAAAGCTACTCGGAACTCAAATTTCTTCGCTAATTGCCGGCGCATGCATCTCTGCGCAACGAAACCACACGGTGAATCACATCGATACCCCTTAACGTCCTTGCGCACCCGCAATAAGCTCCATCCATATCAAGCAAGAGGAAATTCTGTGTGATCCGGAACGCCTGCGCCATCCTCTCCCTGCTTGTGGGCTCCTCCGGAATCATGTTCCATCCATACCGCCCGTCGTGGTATAAAACTTGCCCTAAGCTTCCTTTCCCGTCTGCCAGGTATGAGCAGATCGAAAGTCGTGTTGCTTCCATGAGAGAACCACCATAGCCTGTGGCGTAAAGAGAGCGCAGACAGCACAGCTGCTCCGGGTCATGTCAGCCCGGCATTTCCGTTGCCTTGCAGCTCCGACGCCACGGCCTCTTCCCGAGGCCCACCCGACGATTCTCTAGCACTCCGGCCACCTTCCTACATAACCGAAGATGCCAGAAGACGCGTTTCCACATCGTCCATGCCCATGCCGTCCATGCGCGGCCCTTCCATACCCTGAAGCCTGCCCTCTATGGCCTGGAAGCGGGGCTCGTACCCACCGCCGCGGGCCTCGAGGTTCTCCATGCGCTTTTCGATGTTATCTAGCCGCTGTTCGATGCGCATCAGGCCCTGCGTCATGTCATGGCTCAATCGATCCAGCTTGTTGGTGAACGATCGGATGGTGGTCGCGAGGGGTGCGTTTTCTTGGCCAGGCGTCGCCGAGGGCACGCGCGGCTCGTGATTATGGCGCGGCTCCTGCAGGGCAAATCGCCACTGGTTTCCGAGCTGGACCTCGCACACAGCCTTTGCGCGGAAGGGGCAGTCGATCTTGCGCGTCGATGGATTGCGTTTCTTGGCGGTGCTGTTGTACTTGACGCCGCCGCGGTCGCAGACAAGGTCGTAACGGGTAGGCTTTCCGTCGCGGTAGTTGGAGGCGCGCAGCTTGACAATGCCGTACCCTTGGTCCTTTGCGACGCGCTGGACCGAGGCCATCAGGTCCTCAAAGGATCGGAAGATGCCCTCGGGCGGGGGGAGCAGGGCCGGCGGTGGCGTGTTCGGCATCGCGTCGGGCGGGCAATGAATTCGGTAACAACGGTCCAACTAGCGGATAAAGAGAAGGACGGGGACAGAGCCGCGGCCGAAGGAGAGTATACAGAGACCAGGAGTCTCCTCCGATATATTACCCAAAGGGCAGGCCAAAGGATGCCGCGTCTGACGATGGCTGTTGATGGATCGTTACACGGTTGGCGTGAGGCTGGGCTGTCGTGATTTTCCAATCCGCACTGTTGACGAGTTAAGGTTTGGTGTTGATCCGGTCCGAGCTGTTTGGGCCAATCAGGACCCGAGCTGCCTGGAGAGACGGGTCGCTGGGCGCTAGTGCGGCTCGAGGCTTTCGTGGATTCTCTCCCATTCACCCCAGCGCGAGAGCGAGATCCCGCCGCTGGCAGGGCTTGCAGGGGTCCCGAGAGCTGCTCGTACGAACATGTACTCCGTGCCAGGCGATCTGGTCTCCAGGCGGACGGACAGCCAGACAAGGTAGAATGCAGGAAGGGATCTTGGCTTTGGATGGATCCGCATGGACCCTGCTCCGCGTCGGAACCTTACCTCGCTGGCTAGATCATTCGCCCGGTCGGCGTACATCGCCAGGTCGTATTGCTTTCCCCATCTGAGCCACAGAGTTTGTTGTTGCAAGGTGCACGTGATGTTTCCGGGTTGACGCGGCTGCTAGCCTGACTGATACTTTTGCTGCCATGACTGTCCTTCCGTCGCGAAGGCCTGCGCAGGATAGAGGTTCTCTAGGCGGGGAGCACGTTGCTTTGAGCTTTTTCAGATATGCCTTGCCTCAGGTGTCGCAGTGTGCATCAGCTTATTATCACCCAACACACAAGTACGAGTACTCGTAGGTAGACGAGGCTGCGGATTTCCTGGCTGTCCCCGCGTCCCCTGCTCTATCAATACGATCTTCGTTCACAGTACGGATAGAATCTCGAGGGGCGTGCGTTAAGGGAATAAGCGCGTTGGCGCGGCCGCACTAAGGTACATGTCGTGCCCCACGTTTGCGCGAACACGCACCCCCCACCTCACTCTTCCCCTTCCCCAGCCAGCACAGCACAGTCTTGGAGCTATTACCGACACATCCCTCGCGATCCTGCTCAGCGGGCCACAACACTTGCGCGTCGGCTGCCACAGGGTAGTGAGCGCGACTGGCTGATCGCTGTGTCGGCGAGGGCCTGCGAGAGGCGCGCCGAGTTTGACTTTGCCCCGGTTCTCACCCGCCATGGACAGCAAGTCTACCGCGACGGCCGACGCGGCCCAGGGCGACCCACAAGCCATGGACGAAGCCCAGATACAGGAGGCAATGAAGCGGCTGAAGCTCTTGCATATCAAAGTAGGTCTCGGTCTCTCCCATCTCAAGCTTCACCCTCAAGCGATTATCAAACTAAGTTGCCTGCGTCTCCAGGAGCGGCTTCTGCGAGACACGATTCCCAGGATGATTGAACCGCTGGTCAAGAAACACCCTTCCCGTAGGTAGCCTCCGCCCCCTTTGCAGGCGGACGCAATATACTGATCACCGAACCCATGCAGCCGACGTCATGTTTAACGCCTTTATGAAGGCTGTCACCGAAGCTCAGGCCGAGGTCAGCGAGTTTACGGAGCTCATGAGGGACGAAACGACAAAGCGAGTGTTTGCTCAGGCCGACAAGAGCCGGGAGGAGAATCCGTTTGGCATCAAGCCGTGGAGGCACATGGACCACCCAGACTGGTTCACCATGGACAAAGACTGAAGTTGTCCTGCAAATATGTACCAGTATTGTCAGAGCCTTGGATCGTGACGCGACAAATGAATGCAATGACAGTTTCCAAATTGCTAGGCATTTGAAGCGTATTTCTTGGGCAGTTTTTTTCTTGCGGCGATTCAGGAAGGCAGCACATTGTGCCAGAATATCTGCTTCGCACTTGTTGGATTCCATCTGTTGCTACCGGCATAGGATCGCGATGGGATACCACGCTGAGACTCATGGCCACAGCCTCGAGTCCCATTGCCCTCAGGACTTCGAGCCACTGCCGGACGCAGACAGATCACTTGTTCACGCAACAGTAGCGTGACCCAAAGGATGTTCGTAGCATCACAAAAAAAAAGCATAATTATCAACTATCACCCTCTTCGATGTCCTGGCACGTAATTCGCGACCATGGCTAGATCTCGCTGACTCCTAGGCCCAGGGTGACGGCTGGACAGGGACGGCATACGGGTCAACGACTTTTGCTGCCCCACCATCCATCAGTTTCGAGTCTGTTTGGAAAGCGATATCATCACGTGACTATTAAGTGGAGCTCAACGCACACTCTGCCCCGCTGTGATTCGCTGGCCTAGCGGGCACAATCCGTCTTTCCACCCACACAAATTTTCCCCAAATCTCGAAATTCCTCTTCCTCGGTGAGATCCTCATTGCAAACCTCCAGCACGATCAGCAACCATGGTGTCCCAACGAGTTACCTACCGCCGTCGCAACCCGTGAGTGCTCTCCTGGATACCCGTCGACTTTGAAAGCGCAACGTCGTCTTTCGTTTCTTACGACAGCACGGACTGACCGGAAACCGTACAGCTACAACACTCGATCCAACCGGACCCGAGTCATCAAGACTCCCGGTGGCGAGCTGCGACTGCTGCACATCAAGAAGCGAGGCACCGTCCCCAAGTGCGGTGACTGCGGCTCCAAGCTCATCGGCGTAAGTGGTCCTCGACTCGAAATCGACAATGGCAATGGCAATATGCGGCGGGAAGAGGGGGAGATTGGGCACAGCGAGCAACCGACAGCCCGTGTCCTGCGATGACCTGTTCCAGCGACGCGAATCGACATGGGGGATCTGTGACCACACTGCGGCCATGCAGCCAGCGTGCTGTCCGGACGGGTGCCGCATAATGCCGCCCATTGAAGGTGCCTTGAGGAGCTCAAATTGCACAGGAACTGACAGCGTTGCCTATCTAGATCCCCGCCCTCCGCCCCCGAGAGTACGCCCAGATCTCCAAGCCTCAGAAGACTGTCCAGCGAGCCTACGGCGGTTCGAGATGCGGTGGCTGCGTCCGTGACCGCATCGTCCGCGCCTTCCTCATCGAGGAGCAGAAGATCGTCAAGAAGGTGCTGAAGGAGCAGGAGCAGGGCCAGAAGAAGAAATAAGCATATTTCGTCGAACGGATGGGCTTTCTGCGAGGTACGGCAAGGAACTTTTGAGGGGACTGGTTCATTGCTTCGGTGTTCATTAGGGCAAAAGGGACTGCATGATACATCTGGGGACTGGCCGGAGGCCTGTCTTCTGCTGTCTTTAGGACTGCAACCTCCTCTTGGTGGTTTTAAATGTGACGAAGCATCAAGTTGGCACGGCTCAATCACTCGTCTGAGCAGCTGCGGGATTGGCATGGATGAAAGCGTGACGCCGGAGCGTACCCGTCGAGTTGTAAGCGTCCCTGGCTCGCAACCAGCTTGCCTCTATTATGCAGACAGCGGTGGTCTCCATTTGCAGCATCCGCAAGGTGCCCCAGTGACGGTGATGTTGTGTGCAATATTGCGCGGTCCGGCCGACACGGCTCGCCAGAGGTGCGCCTGGGCTTCTGTCCGGTCGGCCCATGACGTGGGTGGACGGCGTGTCGCGCGGTCAAGCAGCAACTCAAATTTCACGCGACCCCCGCGACGCCGGAGAGCACCTCGTCCTGTATTCCTCCAGCCGCCTTCCGACCCATCCCATCGAGTTGATGGCAATGCGCACCGGCATATAGCGCTCTGCTCTCGTCATCGTAATGCGCAGCCTCACGCGACAGTGGGAGGGCCTGCGCCGTTTGCACGCCGCCGCACCAGGCAACGCCGCACGGTTTCGACAGGCTGCGGCATCAGCCTTTGCACCGCAGGCATGCCCAACGTCACGATGCGCTGGGCCGTCTAGATGCTGCTCTCGACAGCTGCACACGACGACACCAACCTTGCGGTCGCGAAAGGAATCCTCACGGGCCGCCCAGCCGACAGACCTCAACGAGCTGAACGTCTTGGGGAACGTGCCTGCGCCGTCAACATCAGTAGACGTGTGCATGTACGACGGCTTCGGGCTGAACAGCGGCGTGACGATTTCGGACGGAAACGGGGCGCTGCTCGTCAACGGAGAGGCCTTTGCATGGCGGCCGTGGGAAGCCAAGGGGGAGATGAAGCTGGTCAACGAGAAGGGCCAGTTTGAGCTCCCGGAGGAGGCATTTGGGCTGTTTGATTTGCTCTGGCCTCGACCAGGTATGACTGCGTCAATGTTTGCGCCAGGACTTGATGCATTGCGTCTGCCGGGGGGCCGTCATCTACGCGAGGCTCTACAGTATTATCCCCAGCGCAGCAATGGCTAACGGATTCTTCATGGCAGACTTGCTGGTCATCGGCGTGGGCAAGCACAACCTGCCGCTGAGCCCGCAGACCAGACGGCATATTTCGCAGCTGGGTCTTCGGGTGGAGGTTCTCGACACGAGGAACGCCGCGGCGCAGTTCAACCTCCTGGCGACGGAGCGCGGCGTCTCCGAGGTGGCGGCGGCATTGATACCCATCGGATGGCAGGACGGCGTCGGGGCTGCGTAGCGAGGTGGACGTGGCAGATGTTCAGTCGAGGTGGACAGCTGGGCGCACAGCAGGGCATGGCTTGGGTGCGGGTTGCACAGCAGCATCGTGGGTTGGATCGGGAGGGAGAGGCGGGCTCGGGTTGCGTGGACCGTCTTGTAGACAGGAAGGCCCGCCAAGAGCACGCATGGCGAGTCTCTCTGCACTCTACGTACCTATGCGCAAAGCAGAGCTTTGAGTGCATCAACTCGTCGCACTTCGCCTAAGTAGTAGCAGCTTCAGAAGAGCGGTACGCGCGACGTGATGCATCAACACCCAGTTGCCAGGTACAGAGTACGGTACGGAAATAGTGTCTTACGATTTTGGATGCTTCTGCAGTGACGAACCATGGCTTGACACACAGCCCAGCCAGGCATGGAGCCACCAAGTAGGTACGAGTAATAAATCGTACCTGGCCATACGGGTGGATGCGTTGCTGCACGCATGGCGGTCATGAGCAGCTTGACAGGCCCCTCCCTCGTGGCGCCGGCCGCCAGCATGAGCCCAATGCACAATGACGATTGGTCCATGCAGGCCGCGCCCGAGCCGGCAGCCATTGATTCAATACCTTAGCCAGCAAGATCCTCGCAACCACGCCTGCTCGCGCTCGCATCTCGCCTCTCCCTCGTGATAGCGCAGACGCACCTCAACGACACGACACGACACGACACGACATCGCACCCTGGCTGACCTCCCTTTGACGGCTGCGCATCCTCGTCGTTGACTCCCGCGCAGGCCAAGCCAGCGCCTCAGCCTTGTTTTATCGGCTGCCGGTCCCGCGCGCAACAGCAAACTTGCCCGGCGGCCCCTGTCGAGTTGCCCGCCGAAGCCTGCGTCGCCTTCTCGGAAGCCGTGCATTGGAAGGGACCGAGCGAACTGGCAGGAATCCTCCGCACCTTGTCGTCTGAGCCCGCGCCAGCCGCTACGAACGGACCAAGCTATCCGGAGGCGCCCTCGTTTCGAGCGTATGCCCCCCGCGCGCGTGGGCGACTTTGCATTGCCAGCGCCACTCGGCCTGCAGGCCCTCGAGCTTCCTCGTCGTATGGAGAGCTTGGCTCTGCCGAGGGATCGTAGGCATGGCAGGTGTTCATGACTCACCGGACGTCAACTCCACGGACCCTCACGCCACTGATCCCCCTCTCCTCAAGGAAAACTCGGAAATCAGAAACTTCAAGACCAGCCGCTTCGAGTATCCCGACATACGGGTTTTCTTCCGACAGCATGCCAAGGCGAGGGAATTGCCGGCTCCGTTGCCTCTGCTCGTGTGCATACCGGGCCTCGGGGGCTGCGTCGCCCAGTTCCACCCGCTCTTGAGTAGCCTCGTCGACCTGGCGCCGTGCCTGGCCATCGACTATCCTGGCGGCGGCCGCTCCAGGTATGCCGTCACGTCGTGGGACGCGTACACCCCCGAGGCGCTGGTCGAGCTGCTGGAGACCGTCATCGAGGACTACCGGGACAAGGAAGCTGGCCAGGGCGTGGTTCTGATCGGCCATAGCATGGGGACGGCCCTGGCGGCTCGGCTAGCAAACAAGACGTGTCCTCACACCAACGAGCTTGCAGAACATGTCGTCGGTCTTGTTGCCATCTGCCCCACGTCCGGGCCTTGGAACGAGTCAACGTCTACGTTTCTCCGGCGGCTTCTATGGATTCCTGGTTGGATATTTGCCCTGTGGCGTGTCTGGGACGGCAGGGGAGGGCCGCAGAGCCCAAGCGTCGCCAGGTTCGTCGGTGGAGACGCAGAGCAGGAGTTGAAGCTTCTGCAATACCGCTTCAACCAGCAGAGCCGCACCCCGGTGTGGAGGCGCATGGCATACGGCGCCCTCCCGGTGTACGAGGCCGGTCGGCCGGTCGGAGGCATCCCAGGACTGGACATATGGGCTGGCCTGGACATTCCGGTATACCTCATCGCAGGCGAGGAGGACCACGTGACGTCGCCCCAGGAGGCGGATAAAATCATCCAAGCGATGGGCTACGGGACAGATGGTGCAGCGGCAGAGACGGCCGATCAAGTCGAGGTCCCAGGGGCTGGCCCTGCGGCACCGGTCAGTCCATTACCGAAGCCGCCGCAAGACCGCCAGACCGATGGCCACCTAGATGGCTTGAAGAAGGAGCATTTGGATGCCGAGAATGTACAAGCATCTGAAGCCGACATGCTCGACGACCCACACAACGACCCGTCGACGCCCCTCGAGTCCGCATCGTCATCCTCGTTGCTGGAATCGCCGGCTCCTCTCCCGTCTCAGCCACAGCACCCCCCCAAGGTGGCCCAGTCCATCGTCATGCCCGCGCCTGCGAACCACGCTCTGCTCTACATGCCGCGCTCTTCCAGGGCGCTAGCCGGCTTGATCGCCGACTTCCTCGCGACGCATGTGACGGGAAGGCTTTCTCTCGCCTGGCAGCTGCACTATCTCTCGCGCGAGGGTAAGTGGGACGTCAAGAACCTCAACAAGTGGAAATCGGTCGCACCAGTTTCGGAGCTCATCGGTCCCCGAGGCAAGCCAATCTTCCGCGCCATGAAGACGCTGCGAGAGGCTGACGACGTGCACTGCCCGACGGTCTTTGTTGAGAAATGGGGCTCGGTCGTCAAGGACGTCATCGACATCTCCAAGGACCAGCCCGTGTACGACCCACGAGGGCTGGAACGCGGCGGCGTGCACTACCACAAGTTCCCCACCGTCTCCAAGGTCCCTCCGCACGCGCACGAGGTGGATGCCTTCATCGAGCTCGTCGACAAGCTGCGCGACGCCCAGAAGGAGCGTGCCGCAGCGGAGGCGTGGGAGGACGCCGACAAGTGTGTCGTCGGCGTGCACTGCCACTACGGCTTCAATCGCACAGGATACTTCATCGTGTGCTATCTTGTCGAGCGGTGCGGCCTCGCGCTGTCGGACGCAATCGAGACGTTTGCCAAGGCACGACCCAACGGCATCCGCCACTCGCACTTCTTGGACCGGCTGTACGTGAGGTACAACATCGAGGAGGCAAGGCGATAGCGAACTCCACATTAGGAGGGGTCAATCGGCCGCTCAAGAGAGTGGCAACTTCAAGTGCCGGATGCTTGGGCCTGGGAACACGGAAAATGGGAGGGGGCGTTGAGATCGGATATCGGCTATAGACGGCGCATGCAGAATGTTTCATGAAGCAATCAGCGGATATTGGAATTTGGGTTTTTCGGATTCGATTGTACGGCTTATGTCTCTTTATTGCTCGAGATTATGCTATCCTCCGCTATTCTATCGAGTCTTTCTTACAATGCAGATTCATGCGTCATCAAGGATCGCTCTCTTCCAAAGTCGTACGCATGCTTGGATACGGAAAAAAATAAATAAAAAACACATGCGCCATTCTAGATGCGGCAAGAGCAGGTCCATCGCACTCTATCCAAGTCTTATGCTCTCTCTGAAGTGTGGTACACACCCTCCAGCTCTGCAGCCGTGCTCGCTGGATCGATTGCCCGAAGGCTCGCCATCCCCATCTTCTCCCGCAGCTCCTTGGTGATCTCGTCGACGTCGACGTCGAGGTAGTGGCTGAGAAACTTCCCAACGTCCGTGTTCTCGACGTTGCCACGAATCTTGTCCGTCTCCGGACCGCCCGAGCTGTAGATATTGACGTCGACGGCGGTGTGGCCGTGGGTGCTCCAGCCAATATGGGCCCGCAGGGAGATGATTGCGGCAAAAGTGTTGACAGAGGCCGCGGGATCCTTGACGAGGAGATCGAGCTCCTCGTCGGTTGCGTCAGAAATGCCGAGCCCCGAGACAATGAGCTCATTGTTGATCCAGCTCTTGAGGTCTTCGTCGGACAGAGAGGAGGAATGCTGGCGGGCGACGTATTCCTGCAGTGTGACGGCGAGCCTCTCGCAGGATGCGGATGCGTTGGCGAGCACTTGAGGATACCAGTTGTAGACGGGGAGGTGGCCGGGCTCCTGAAGGGCAGTGGCGAGACCGCCCGTCTCGTGGTCGCTGGTGGCGACGACAACACCTTCTGACTTGCTCTGGCCGAGAAAATCCACGACCGTCTTGAACGTCTTGTCGTACTCGAGGACCTCGCGGACCTGCGCGGCAGGATCGTTGATGTGGCCAGCGTGGTCGATGCGGCTGCCCTCGATCATGAGGAAAAATCCCTTGTCGCTATGAGCTGTGGCCTTTTCCAGGGCTCGCAGTGCCGTCTCGGCCATCTCGCTGAGGCTGGGGTAGACGTCGTCCATGTTCCTTCGGTCCAGCTCAAAGGGTATGTCTCTAGGAGCAAACAGACCCAACATGGGCAACTCGACGTCGGCGCCGCCTTTGAGAGCATCAAAGCCCGCTCGGCTGTCGGCGTAGTTCCAGCCGTACTTGTCCTGGGCCAGAGCGGCCACGTCGACATGGTCCATCCGGCAGCTCCCGGCAGTCGTGTTGGGCAAGAAGTGGCACCGGCCGCCGCCAAGTAGGAGGTCAACCGAGCGTCCCAAGACTCCATGGCCAATCTCCTGCAGGGCAATGTCGTCTTGCATCTGGCGCATCAGGACGTGGCTGGCAAAGCAGGCAGGTGTAGCATCTGTGACATCTGTCGTGACCACCAAGCCCGTCATGTACCCCGCCCTCTTGGCCGCCTCGAGAACCGATCCGCAGGGCTCATAGTCTGGCAGCACGGATATGGCGCCGTTGTAGCTCTTCTTGCCGCAGGCAAAGGCCGTGGCACCGGCGGCGCTGTCCGTGACGAGGGAGTTGCTGGATCGGGTGCGGCTCGAGCCCCAGAAGTGCTTGTCAAGGACGAGAGTGTCGTGAGCGGGCAGACCGTCGACGTGCTGGCGGTAACTCCGAGTGAGGGAGAGGGACGCAGGACCCATGCCGTCGGAGACCATGAAGACGAGGTTGCGCTTGGCGGCACGGGAGCCATGGTCGGACGTCTGACGGCTGTGCTGGGTCCAGACGGCCAGGACGATGACGGCGGCGGTGGCGACGAGAGCCCAGATGAACAGGCCGGCCTCGCGGATCCGTGACGAGCGACGGCTCTTGGTGGTGGCGGAGTTGTTTTCGTCATCGCGAATGGACGGTCCGCCCTGTCGGCCCAGGAGGGGGGTCTGCTCGGCAGACACCTGGTGGAGAGGCGGGTTAGCCTGCGATGGATAAGGTACATGGCGGCAGCAAGTACTCCTCCGTACGGAGTAGAGGCACTTACCATGCTGGCAGTTCTCGGGGTCGCTGGGCCCAGTGGCTGAAAGATGGCGTCGTTGCGGCTGGCGCGAAGACGTAGGTCGAGAGGGGAGGAAGGGCGAGGCTGCGGCAGCCTGCGAGTATTATATGTACTCCGTACTCCGTACATTGCTCGTGCAGCGGTGACGACGGCGGGCGGCTCAACCCGCGGGGGCCAAGCACGCCACTACTACCTAGTAGGTACGTGGGTTCGTACCAGCGAACACGGCGTCCTGCGCGTACCGCCCGTCAGGCGCCCAGGGGCGGGGACCCTGGCGCGCATGGCGGGGTTCAGGGGTCAGCTGCAGGCACGCACGGGACCACTGAAGAGCATCGGCGCGGGGTATTAGTGCCGCTGCGCCTGCCTGAGCGTCGACTGCTGCTTCACTCCTGTTTGCTGCACATGACTGGACGCTCGTCGTCCACAATGTGATTCACAGCGGATGCTTCTCATCTTGGCAAATGGCAGACGCAGCGCTGTATTTCAATCTGTCCCCACTGCAGCGTTGCCGGCGGGAACGGACAATGTCTGGTCCGATGTTGAAAGTGACACTCGACAGCGAGAGCTACACACCAAGCAAACAACCTTGGGCTTGCCAGGTTCCGTCAAGGCCTTGAGCTGCCTCTACATCGCAGAAGATACATTCGTTATCGCTTGCATGGATGCGTGTACATCTTTGCCGCTCATCCACCTGGCCCGCTCAAGCTCCTCTATCTCCTTTAGCTCTTTCGGTGTCTTTGCCATTCACCGAAGAGAGTGCATAGATAGCAGGCAGAATGGGGAAATCGTCGTAGCATGATTGCACCACAAGAAGAGGAAGGTATTCGTCTTGAGGATTCTCGACGGCGTGATATAGAAAGGGCCTGTGCTGCCTACATTCGTTTGCAAACAAGAAGCAGCGGCGCAACCTCAGCAAAGGCGGAGCTTCTCTTGCTGCCGGAAGACATGGACTACATCCGGCACGAGCAGTGCGAAAATTGCCTGACGGATCTCCGCCGGCGCTTGACATAGCCGAGCTTGCAACTGAGTGTCAGGCATGGCTTCTGTGGTCCACGAGCCGGACTGTTTATCATCGAGTGCCACTGGCGTTGGCCTACGAAGGGCCCCGCGGCCCTTCTATGTGCGCGATGCAGCAAGACCTGAGTCGCCTTTGGGTTGCCGACCAACAGGCGCAAAAGCACTCATGCAGGCGCTGGTGACGTGACAAGAAACAACCATTTGCGGCCGGTAAACCAAGGAAGCGGCTCGAAGCCATAACTCTCGAAGTTTGCGCTGTGGCTTTTTCGGGACAATCGACCTGGTTCCTTGGGGGTGGCTGCGACGTCGAGTGCCCGTTGGTTCACCATACGATCGATCATTGGATTTCAGGCTACGAAGTATGTACACTGCTTCAGATGCCTGTTCACCATACTAGCATCCAACACAAGTACGGAGCAGGCGAGCGGGGGTTGGCCTCGTCCATCAGCTCCCCTTACCCCCCGTCATGACCAAGTAGCAGTCAAAATAATTACCTCGGTAATGTAGACTACGCAGCGACATAGATTGAAATAAATAGACGCGCTGTAAACCGTTCCAAGTTCAATTCGGCCATGGTATACAATACTGATCGACGTTGAAAGCTAGTCAAGCTTCAATGCTATGAGCGGGAACTCCTTGGGAGAGCGAAGTTGTGAGTGTTCCGCAACATTCATATTCGACTTTACACTTCAGCCCAGCTCATAACTCGATACGCACATGGCATGCAACTGGAGGCCCGGGCCAAGCGATTTCACGACAGCCGCCGCAATTCAGTGCGAAGATAAACTCAACCCGTGCTTCCTATTGTGGCACGTATGCACGTTTGAGCGTTACGTGTCGCTTCCATCACTGCACCATGCTCTTCCGCCGCTGGTGAGCAGCGGGAAATTGCTAACCTAGCCCGTACATACCTTCTTCCGACTCCAGCAAATGCAGTTGGGTCCTCCATGCTTATCCTGCCAAGCTGCCCGTCCGGCCCGGGACCTTGCTCCACCCCGTTTGCCAAGTACGGGCTTGTGGCCTACGCGCTTGCAGTTGGCATACACTATCGACATGTCTCTCGCTTGACGGACGATGCCTCACATCACAACCTAGTATGGCCTGTCAGTTCTTTGGGCTGTGCACCAAGTACCGAAAGTGTCAAGACTTACGCAATCGCTATCCTGCTTTCCTTGCGGGATCCCCATGTCCTCAAACGTAGCCGGGCCTTTGCCCGACTTCGCTGGCGCGGTTGCCGAACTTTGGATCCCCGTGCTGGGCAGGCTCTGGCCAGCTTGTCCGGGAGGAGCACTTCCAGTTCTCCCCGCACCCGGCCTGGGCAGATTCGGCGCGGCCTGGCCTAACCCACTAGGCGCTCTAGGTGGTCTCTGCGAATCCTGTGGGGGCAGCGAGCTCAGCCGTTCCGGCCGTGCTGCAACACCAGGAATCCTCGAGAAGCGCTCGTGACCTTGCAGCTCAGTGTGAGGGGGTGCTTCGGAAACGGGGCGGGATGACGTTCGAGGGCCGTAGTCGCCCTGCGGACTTCCATACGACTGCCTTGGGGGCTGCTTCTGCATCCTGTTGTTGGCTGGATGGCCACCCAGGTACTGCTGGGCGCTTACCGGCCGTCCCTGAAGATCCTCGGCAGGGAACGGGCGGCCTGTAGCGTTGGCTGGGCCTGGATTGTGCTGCGGGTAGCCACTTGGACCTTGGTTGTCGTAGCCCGTAGATGCAATTCTGCTCCGTGGCGGAGGCTGTGACATGGGTTGCAGGCTGCCCGCGCTGTGCGAGGTCGGCATTGGTCTCGGTCCTGCCGTCTGAGTGTTGATGCCAAACGCACTCATGGGCCGATCAGCCTGCGGGCCTTGAGGTGGACGAAATCCAGAGTTGTGGTACGGACTCTGGGGGGCGTGAACATCGTCCTCGGGATACGGCGCTGTGGAGCGAGAACGGTTCACATGAAGAGGTGCTGGCCTGTCGTCGTCAGGATAAGGCGCCGCAGACTGTGGCCGTACGTGTTGCCCTCCAGCACCATCCAATCTGACATTGAAGGCCGGCTGTCTATCTGGGCCCACCACGGATGCCCTCGACGGATCTGGAAAGGTGGCATGCTCGGAAACGATGGTTGGCCTGATCCCTGGAGACGGCTGGGGTGACACAGTCGTCGATGATGGTTTGACCGGCAGCTTGGCTGCGTACCCGGGGCCGTCATCGACGGGAGTAGTTGGGCCGCTGCCCTCGTTCAGTATTGGCATTTGCTGCGGTTGCTTGAACCTCTCGGGACGCCTGCCCCGCTGGGATCCGTGCTGTGACTTGATGCGCGTGAGGGTCGTCGTCTCGTGATCCGTCTTCGACAGGCTCTTGTCCTGGTTGAGGGACTCTAAGCGGCCCCTCGCGTCCACGTTTCCATGATCGGCTGCCAGCTGGTACCATCTCCGAGCGTCCGGGATGCTTTTGTTGACATGAATGCCAATTTCATGATAATAGCCCATGGCAAACTCTCCAGTCGGCAGCTTGGCCACCGCCGCCGCCTGCGCGTACCTGAAGGCCAGCTCCTCGTTCTTCTTGAATACACCTTCGTAGCCGAAAAGGAACCATCGGCTGACGCCCAATGCCGCCTCCGGAAGGCCTTGCTTAGCCGCTAGCCCATAGTAATGCAACGAATACGACGGGTTGAACTCGCAGCCAAGCTGGCAGAGTTCATACGCTTGGCCCACCTTGAGTTGAGCTTTTGCGAAGCCAAGGTACGCGGCCTTCTCGACATACATTTTGGCCGTCTCCAGGTTATATGTCAAGAGGCCATCAGGAACAGTGATGTCGGGGAGCTCGCGGCCGACCAACATGCCGTAAACATAGGATCCCTGTGGTGCATCCTCATCGGCGCTGTCCGCTGCGGCCTGGATGCGCTCCAGCCCCCTGGGATAGTCCTTTGTCTCGCCATGCTGGCCAAGCAAGCTCATCATACCCATCCGGTAGAGAGCAGCCGAGTCTTTCAAGCTCATGCCTCGGTAGTAGTGCTCCTTTGCCTTGGACATGTCATTGGATTGCTCAAACAGCATACCCATGCGATATTCGGACCGCGCATTGCCTAGCTCTGCCGCCCGTTTGTATCCACTGTAAGCCTCGCGCTTGTCCACCCGGTTGCCAAACTTGCCAAACTCGAGCCATTTGGATCGCGTATACAGCGCGTCGGGGTGTTCCTGTCGTGCCAGGTAGGTGATGATGTTCAAGGCGTCCACGCGCAACTCATGTTCGATGCGCGGCGTGGCCGTCCTAGCCCTGTCAGAGGGCTCCCGGGCGGCGGCCTCCATAGCAACTTCGGCCCAGGTGAGGACATCGCGAGCCCAGCTGATCTGCATTGTGACATTCTGGGAATGCAGCACATGCTTGCGAGCGTTCCACAGGATTTCCTCCTTTGCATCATCGGCGGGCGGCACGTTATCGCCCGTGACCTTGGGGAAAGGCGAGAAGGACGGCGCATCCCAACCCATGTTGTCCAGCTTCTGTGCCCGAGAATCGTTATTCTGGTACGCTGTAATGTCGAACTCGGCCTCGGGGGCAGGGCCTAGATGTGATGGCGACGGCGGCTCGGCGGCCTGGTCGGCCCGGACTTCATGAGCCGACATGGATGCAGCTCGATCGTGGCGGGACGCGGCGTCGCTACTGACTTGACGTTCGCTGTCTCGGGCTTCCAGTTCCAGGCGCTGGAGGTCGTCTTGCATGTTCTGCGGCACCTGGGGGGTCACCCTGCAAACAGATGCAACAGGTCGTCAGCATCAAGCCCCACCATGCGAGCCGTACAATCCACCAACGCGCTGCCTGGCCAGGCCGAGTGGATGAGGGAGGGGCGGCATGACGGGCGGACGAGGATCAAGGGCTGCCTTGCTCACCTTTGCGGAGAGGGCGCGACGACCTCGGGGAGGTAATAGTCGTCAACGCCGCCCGGGACAAAGGTCGCACCAAATTGAGACATGGCGGTAGATTGCGGGAAAAGATGGCAGCTTGAGGTTGGATACGGCCTCGTTGTCTGCGGGGGTGGGAGAGCGCGGCTGTTAGCTGAGGCTCGTCCTTGGGCAACGAAGCTGCGGCAGCAGCAAAGCTTAAGCTTCGGGCCACGCCGCGACGTGAGCTTCGGGCTGGTTTGCGCAATCCGAGATACGCCAGGGCGCAGAAAGCAAGCTGGCTGGCTTTGCGGTGGACTGCCTGGGGCCCTGGGGCGGCGGCGTCAGAGGCGGGAGGTGGAAAAGCTAGCGGCAGCCGAGGTAAAGAGAGAGAGAGGAGGAGAAAGGGAGAGAGCGCGCAGGACAGGGCAGAAAGAGAGCCAGAGCCTGCGTGGGAAAAAAAA